>JAVHLU010003050.1:0-13655 GCA_036785755.1 Colletotrichum ledebouriae
TTAAAGATAAGAGAGAAGAAGAGAAGGGGAAAGAGGGTATTAAAATTATACTTATTAGCCCCTAGGGGGGATATTTATAGACCCTTCTTACCCCTTCTCTTCTTCTCTCTTATCTTTAAGTTATCGATCTTATATTCTTTTAGTAAAGGGGGGGGGGCTTTAGTATTATTACTAGAAGGTTAAGGATCTTATACTCTCTTAGACTTAATAACCTTATTATAACTACTAATAGGTATTAAAGTTATTTATACTATTATTATATTAAATAGTAGTAAGGAGGCGTGCTTTAAAGAAGTAGGGAGTTATAAATAGTATTTATTACCCTATCCCTAAAGTTAAGAAATATTATCCCTAGAATCTTAAACTTTTAAACTAAGAGATAAAAAGAAGGGAAAATAGGAATAGGTTTATAAACTATTAATTAAAATAAGTTATAATAAAAGAAACCTTATATATCCCCTAGATCCTCTATCTTAATATACTTCTTTTCTTTCTCTTTTATTATCTCTAGAATCTTAATAACTAGCTAATATTTAGCTTTTAAAGCTTTAATTATCTTTTTAAAATCTTTTAAATACTATTTTAATTATACTACTAATTATAATAAATCCTCCTCTTTCTCCTAATTACTTTCCCTAGGTATTATAGGTTCCTCCTCCTCTTCCTTAGGTATATAATTATTATACTCTTTATTTCTTAGTACTAAGAAGACTTTTACTAAGTTTCTTTCTAAATTAGATCTATAAAAATTTAAATTACTTAGTTCCTAATACCCTTTAGGAGCTTAAATAAATTTATAAAGCTAATTCCTACTAAATATCTTTCTAGTAATCTTATTACCTATGAATATTACTAATTAATATAATAGAGTATTTAGAGCTTATAATAGGATATAAAAGGGGCCTTACTATTAGTAGTTAAGCTTTTTAATAGACGATTTACTAATAGACCCCTTAATATTAAATACTATTACTAAATTACTTACCTCTAGCCTCTCCTTCCTTATAGTCCTCCTATATTAACTATTATAATACTCTATAGTTTTCTTATATTAAGTATTAATTATCTTTTTAGCTTATTTTCTATCCTTATTAAGTTATAGGAAGGCTTATAGATATAGTTAAACCTTGGCCTCTGGCTACTATATAGTGATTTTACCTGCTTAAGTGCAATAGACCTTCTAACTCCGCGCCTCCTAACAATACATAGCCTTCGGTTACGTAATCCTTTCCTAACTATAGCTATACTTATACGTGCCTATTAATAGCCTCACGATCTTTAACTTTATATCGATAATAACGTGGTTTTTGATTATTTAAACTACGAAACTATCGACTTATCCTCTCGCATACTACCCGCGCTGCTATTAAATACCGCCTCTATTACCGCTTCATCTGCTAGCTATACTATCATTAGTAATACTCTCTCTATATTAAAGTAGTTAGTATAAGCTATACTTACTAACGTTCCCCTAAGGGGCCTAGGCTACCTCTGCCTTAATAATACAGAGGACCTGCGCGAAGAAGGGCTACTCTATAGGGTATATAACGACCTACCTAGCTTCTACTACTAAGTTTATTTACTTAGTTATAATATAATAATAAGTATTCTCTTTAGGGGTATTAATAAGAGCCCTCTTAAGGGCTATATTAATAATACGCTCTCTATATATAATAGAGTAGTTAAAGAAGGAGCGGGTTTTATTAATCGTATTAATACTAAACTCTCTAGCAAGCTCTTATATATTATTAGTATTAAAGGGCGTGCCTTATGCAGGCTTAGTACTTTTATATATAGGGTCTAGTGCTAATATAGTTAAGGATTTATTATAGGTTATAGGGATAAGGATAAGGAAAGAGGGAGAGGTATAAGGCCCTACTTATAGAGCTTCTTATACTTCTAGCTATAAGAACCTCTTAGCAAAGACCTCTTTAGTTAAGGAGTTACCTCTTATATAGTAGTATTTACCTTTAATACCTTGGTAGAAGGTCGACCTTTTAGGTTAAGGAGTTATCTTATATAATAGCTTTTACCTTACTAGAAGGTTTAGCGAGGGCGTTTCTAAGCCATAAGAGCCTTAGTAGCCCGTTTAGCTCTAATATAATTAGCCCCAGTATAGCGCGCATCCGACCTTATATAGTAATATTTATAGGGTTTACTTATAAGTAGTAGGAACGTATAGGGTTCCTATATTATTTTCCTTAACTAGTAGAGGGTATAGGTTAAAATACCTATATAGTATTTCCCGAATTATACCTACGAACTAGGTGAATTTATTATAGTCTTTTTACAAAGGGGCTGCGGCGTAATTCCGAACTTAATAATACTTTAACGCTCTAGTCTTAAAGTTATAATACCTTACTAGTTAAATTCCTAGAGGGTATCTCTATATTATTAAATAATAAGTAATTTATTAAGAATATATTAAATAGGTCTACGAATTATTAAGAAGTATATCTAGGATATTTATTATATTACTAATAACCTCTATACTTCCTATTAGGACCTCCTCTATATATTACTTATTATTATAATATTAAGCTTAATTAAAAAAGGAACTAGCTTCTATATTTATAAAGAAGATCTATAAATCGATCTAAGAGTTAATCTCCCCCTTAGCTTCCTTATTAATAGTATTAAAAGGTCTCCGGGCCTTTTATAATAAGCTATTTACTACTATATTCTAAGTATTATAGATATATTATACTTTAAAGTTAAATATTTAAATCTATATAATCTAATAAATAATAAGGGCTCCTAGGAGGTCTATAGCTACTCTATTAAGTTATATAACTAATATCTAAGCGTCTATCTCTAGGATAAAGTATTATCTATATAAATAGTTATATACCCTTTTTAAAGCCTTTAGAATACTATATAATTCCTTCTTCCTAGCGTTATATAATAGCTCTAGTTCTAACTAAGTACTACTCTTAAAGCAAGAGACTACGCGCTAGTTATTAATTAATTATCCTAGGACTTCGCCCTCTTCTATATTACTAGTATTAACTATATAGTAGATATCTCCTCCTTTAGGGCTATAGTTTATAATAATAAGGATTAGAGCCCTTCTAAGTATTATCTTTAAGGTATTTATAGCTATCTATTACTTGTCCTCCTACCTAAATAAGGTATCCTTCTTAAGTAAGTTAGTAAGTAGCCTTATAATAGTAGAGTAGTCCTTTACCTAGGATCTATAGAATATTATAATCCTAAGGAAAGCCCTTAACTTTATTAAATTAATATAAGTAGCTTATTTATAGATCTTAACTATCTTTACTTCCTCTAGATTACGCCTATTAGTACTATAAATATAGCTAATAATTATTACTACTTCCTAGGCCTATTATAACTTAACTACTACTACTATATACTCTACTAGCTCTAGATTAACTAGGACCTTATTAACGTTCTATAAATATTCTAAAGAAAAATCTATAAATACCTAGATAAGACTCGATCTCCTTTTTATTATATTATAAAGTTAGTCCTTTAATAGCGATATTATTAAAGCAGGCTTTATAATAGCTAGGGATAAGGTTATATAGGATTCTAATTATAACTTATATAAACTAAGTAACTAAGTTTATTACTCCTTAAGGTAATATATATATCTATATTAGTCTACTAGGTAATACGAACGTTATTAAGTCTCTACTTATAGGGTCTAAGGGAACTTAGTTATATCCTAAGAAGAAGTCTAGTAGCGATAATAGTTAATATATAGCGAAGTCTTCCGAAAATTTAGCTACTAAAGGGGGTAGTGCTACGTCTTATATTATAACTATATTTATCTTAGTTACTAAGTTAATAAGCCTTATCTTACTATCTTTCTTTTATATAAAGAAGAATAGATTATAATAGGCTATATAACTTTGCCTAAGGATTCCCTTCTTTAGTCTATCCTTTAGAATTATAATAATATCCTACTCTAGTTCTCTTAATATTAGGATTCCTTTTGCTTACTACGCCTTATATAGTATTATTTTAATTATCTATATAGGTGTAATAGAAGGGTATATAGAGCTATAATACTTAAATTCCTAGGCTAAAGCCTTCTCTCTTATAATAAGAATAGCTAAAAGGAGCTTCTTTCCTTTAGGCTATAAGTAATTAATAATCTTTAGGATAGCTTCTTATTAAGCTTTTATAAGCCTTATTCCTTACTTAATAATTAAAAACTTTACTATAACTAGGCTTATAAATAGGGCGCTAGGATCTAGTATTATACTTTTCTTAGCCTTTACTTACGCTTTTAACTTCTACTCTAGGTATCTATCTAGGGTCGAACTATTTAATATAGCGTTCTTAATAGGTTAAATCTTCTTATCTTTTATCTTATATATTATATTAATATTTTCTATTAGTAATATAAGCGTTATTAGTATAGGTTTATAATTATTATAGGAGAAAGTAGTATTTATAGCTATAATAACCTTAATACCTTTCTAATATACTAACTTATACTTCCTCCTAAGTACTTTCTTCTTTAATATTCTTTTCTTAGGTCTACGAATATAGTATTAATAATTAATACTATAGCTATTATATCCTACTATATACCCTATACTTATAATTACTTCGTAGATCTTATTAAGTTTAGGGGTAACTTCGTTATAGATTATAGTCTCTAGGATTTTATTAAAAGTTAATTTAAACTCTTTAAAAATAGTAATAACTTCCTTATCTAGGTCTAATTATTACTTAACTTTATCTAGTAAGTTATAAGAGCTTTTAAAAGCTTATTAAATCGCTTTAATATCCTAGTATACTCTTATACTCCCTAGCGTTATATCTAGCTCTTCCTTATCTTTAGTATTATTAACCTATTAATTATCTCCTATAAAGTCTAAGCTTATTATTATATTAGGTCTATTAGTAGTAGCCTCTATTTCCCCTCCTCTATAGGAGATAAGAGGGTATATTAATATTAAGAAGAAATAAAGCGGTTTATCTTAATAATAATTTCTAGGAAGTAAGTAGTTAAGTCCCCTATATAGAATAATAATAGGATACTAATCTTAATATTCCTAGACTAAAAGACTCTAATAATCTAGTTCTATGTATAATTTAGCGTTATTTAAGTCTTCAAAATAAAGGGAGCTCCTAGTACTAGGTCCTTTATTATAAGTATTTTTAGGGAAAATAAAAAAGCTAATATCCTAAGTCTAATTACTACTAATATAAATATTATTTATAATTATACTTATGAATTAGGTCCTCCGCTCTCTATTAGTAATCCTACGGATCCCTATATTTATCTTAACTATATCGCTCTATAAGCCTAGGCGCTTAATATAACCTTTACTAATAAGGTTAATAGTAGAGCTACTATTAATAATCCCCCTAATTAATATATTTATAGGGCTATAAAGGGTAATAGTAATCTACTAGTAGGTTATAATAAAGTCTAGGATAGTAATATATCTTAGTAGTAGAAGTAATATAGAATCCTAATCTTCTATTATAATACCTATTTTAAAGATAGGATTAATTATATAGTAGTTAAATTAAATTACCTTAGTTTATAAATACTTAGGTAAGTCTATAGAGATAGCTACTAAAGTTACTTAGCTTTTAGAATAGTTTATACTATTATTCTACTAATCTATTTATTCTTATAGCTCCTTATTACTAGCTCTTATTTTATTAAATTAATCTAGAAGTACAATATTAGTAGGAATAAAGACCTCTTATACCTTTAAGTTATATTTATCTTTATACTTATTATTTATTATTTAGTATTATAGATTATTCTATCCTAATTAGGCTAGTTCTAATAAAAGAAGGCTTTAGGGATAGCTACCCTCCTATTTACTCTCTTACTATATAGCTTAAGGGTAAGAGTATAGCTAGTTGACGAATTACTATATTAAATCTAAGGCTTATCTTATTTATCCTACTTCTACTATTTAACTTATTCCTTAGGGGTATCTAGTAATATAGCGTTTTTAGTATCTTCCTTATTATCTAGGAGCTCTATAACTCTCTAAGTAAATTAAATAAGAGGGTCTTAAATTATAAGTAGGTCTATTATCTAGGGAGCCTAGTAATAATAAGGTTTTATAAGGTTCTATATAATAACCTCTAGCCTTCTCTCTTTCTATAGTAGTAATATCTTCTACTAGGTTAATATATTAGTTCTTTAGCTTAAAACTAAAGAACGTTATATCTATAAAGTTATATAATTAAGTAATATCCTTTAATAAATTCGCAAAGCTAATAGATAGTTTAGGGCATATCTTATTATAACTAATAACTCTTATAACCTCCTCTAGAAGCTATAGCTACTACTTTTCTACTAACTTACTTATAGTAACTATATAGTATATAAAGGTATCCTTATTAATTAGGATATACTTTAAAATCGTCTAGCTATTAGTTAATTTATAGTTATAGCCTTTATTAATAATACCTATCTCAACCCTAGTGCTTATATCTAGGGTACTAATAAAGTAATAGGGTAATACGTAGTAGTAGACCTTATTCTAGCTAGCGTCGAGATACTTAATATAGCTAATAATAATATAGTTAATAGCGCTATAAAACTAGTAAGCCCCTATAGCCTAGAAAGGCACGTATTATAGTAGTCTATCTTACTAGAAGCCTCTATAGCCTCCTCTTACTCTACCTCTTCTAAATCCCTAGTATTACTAGTATCCTCCTTAGTAGTCCTTATATATAGCTTATAGGTAAAAGTACTACTACTATTAGTATTAAGTCTATAATTAATCCTAAGATTATTATTTATAAGGTTTAGTAGCTTTTATAGCGTTTAGATTAAAAGTATTCTCTCCTTAGCTAGTAACTCTCTTAATAAGGGTTAAGATATCTATCTTATAATTAGCCCTACTAATATTTAGGGTTCTAAAGTTCTCTATAAGAGAGTTAATAATTAAGCTAGTAGTCTAGGCTATAGAGGGTTCCTTAGCTTTAGCCCTCTACCTTATTAGAATTATCTTTATAAGGACTTAAAGCGTTATTATTAGTTTAAGCTTAATAAGGCTAGATAACTACTAAAGTTTCTAATAAGTAGTAGATTATTTAATTAGGGCGTCTTTTATTATAACCTACTACTTTAAAATAACCTTAATAAGCTAGTAGCTAAGACTTTAGGCTATGGCTCTTATAGCTCTCTCTAAAAATAGTAATAAGTAATGCGAATAAGCTTAGTATTAGTAAGTTCTAGGTCTCTACGCTAGATAGCTCTCTATTAAAGCTATTAAATAGTAGTAATTAACGCTATAACCTAAGAAGGGTTATTATCCTTAATATAAGATCCTATAACTAGGTTCTAAAGGTCCTTATTAGGGTCCTAATAAGACTTTAGGTCTATAAATCTAAACTAGTATAGAAGTTTCTCCTTAGCTTCCTTCTAGGTCTTAGCTTTACTAATATAAGATTTTATTATATCTTAATAGTCGCTAGAGCTATATATATAGACCTCGTTCTTTATATCGTTATTAGTCTTATAGTAAAGCTTTAAAAGGCTCTTATAGTTAGTAATAAAGTTAGAGATATTAGTATTAATAAACTTAGGCGCTCTAGTTAAATAGGGAGTTATTATTATAATAGTAGGGCGTCTTATAAGGAGATTAGTAAGGGCTATAATATCCTAATTAGTATAACTTCCTTTAGGGGAATGTGGAGTACTTAAGGGTATTATTCCTATCCTAGAGGTAGGATTCGCAGACCTATCTATATTATTATTAGAGGCTAGCTATCCTATAGCATAAGGTTATATCTCGCTAAACGAAGCTTAAATCTCTCTTTAGGCTATTTCCCCTTATTAGAAGAGGATCTAGTATCTAAGTTAGCTAAGGAAGAAGAAGATATAATACTTATAGGTCTATAAATATCGAAGTTAATATTATATAATTAAAGTAATAGAGTCTTCTAGTTAATAAAGTAAAGTTATTATTATAATATCTTCTAAATAGAAAGGTAAAATAAGTAGTTATAACTTTCTTTAAATAAAACGAAAAAGGAAATAGTATAAACTAAATAACTAAATAAATATAAGAAAGGTCTAGTAACCTCGATCTTACTACTCTTACCTATTATAGATCTACTTTAAGTCTTATTACTTAATATAGAAGGGTCTTCCTAATAACGCTCTTATCTTAGAAGAATTCGTAGCTTTACTATATTAGTATCTCTTAAAAGTTAGCACGTTGCTTTTAATACTTAGGGCTATAATAGTAAGGGGTTTATTAGACTCTAGTTACTAATCTAGTTAATCTCGCTATACTTATTAGCTTAGCAAGACTAATAATCTCTATATTAGTATTATATATCGCTATCTTAGCTATATTAGCTATAACTCGCTAGTTAAATAATAGTAGTTATAATAATATATAAGGGGGGGGTAAGGAAAGGAATATACTTACTAGAACCTACTAATAGTATAAAAAGAGAGAAAGGGAGGATTTCAGGGTCTATATCGTTCCTACCTTAATTCTATAAAAAAGCATAGCTATTACTATTCCCTTAGAACTAAGGTAGGTTTATAAATATCTTCCTCTCTTTAAACTACGCCTTTATTATTATTTATATCGTTATTATTCGTTATTTATAAATTTCTTAAGTTATTATTATATTCAAAGTAGATTAATTATATATATATATATATATTAATAGCAGGGTTATACGGACGTAGCAAAAGCACCTAACTCTCTAAGAAGCTTATAAAAGCTATTAAAAAGAGCAAAATAATCTACTTCTAGGTACTACTAGAAAGGGTTAGAACTAATAAGAACTAGAAAACTAATAAATAATATAGCTCTACTTATAAATAGGTAAGAATATTAAAAATAGGCTTAAAGGATATATAGAATAATTCGCAGCTCTAATTAAAAGAGATTATCTAAATTAGGCGCAGATTTACTAAGAAAATACTAAAAAACGAGGTATAGGATTATTAAGATACTAATTATAATAATATATATCTAATACTAAAGTCCGCTACGCTCCTCTCCTCTACGCTCTACTCTATAGTCTTCCTATAACAGGTCCGTGCGCTAAGGGAGTTCTCTAAAAGTTAAGCAGCCAAGTCTATCTTATCCTATCCTAATATCTACCTTATAGTTAATACTAGTAACATAGGATAGGGTAGAGTCCTAGGATAATTTATTAATAACTAGCGCGTAATCTCTTACTTTAAGAGTAATACTTAGTTAGGACTAGAGCTATTATATAACGCTAGGAAAAAGGAATTATATAATATTTTAAAGCTTTTAAAGAGGGTATATAATTATATACATAGATAATATATTATCCTAGAGATAGATACTAAGATATTAGTTATATAACTTAATAAAGTAGCTATAAACCTCCTAGGAGCCCTTATTATTCGCTAGATTATATAGATTTAAATATTTAACTTTAAAGTATAATATATCTATAGTACTTAGAATATAGTAATAGATAGCTTATTATAAAAACCCTAGGGACCTTCTAATATTATTAATAAAAAAGCTAAGAGGGAGATTAACTCCTAGATTAATTTATAGATCTTCTTTATAGATATATATAACGCTTCGGGTGGTGTGCCGCAGCGACGCAATAACTAATTGCGCTATACGCGCAAAAGATCCGCTATTCCGCGCACTTCGTGCTAGAATGCACTATATATATGCTTATATAAGCTAGCTATACTAGTCTCTTATAATTACCCCCTACTCTAAGCGCTTAGTCCCTTAAGCATATTAGAGATAAGATAGATAAGTATATATAGACCCCGAGGTCTATATAACTAACGTCGCTATATATATACCCTCTAAGCCTAACCTAGGACTATACTAGCATATAGCCTAAGTATGCTATATATTACTTATCTACTATTATTACGCTATAGTAGGTACCTAGCGGGATTTAAACTACTAACCTCTATATAGCTAAAAGGGCTAAGTCTAGAAGGCCTACGAAGTCTATAGAAAATTATAATACTTCGGGTAGTATACTATAGTAATATAATAACTAATTACGCTATGCGCGCAAAAGATCCGCTATTCCGCGCACTTTATGCCGGAATGCACTACATATGCGCTTATATAGGCTAGCCGCACTAGTCTCTTATAAGATAGAAGCTAGTTCCTTCTTTAATTAAGCCTAATATTATAGTAATAAGTAATATATTAAGTTGAGTTCGGAATTACGCCGCAGCCCCTTCGCAAAAAGACTATAATAAATTCACCTAGTTCGCAGGCATAATTCGGGAAATACTATATAGGTATTTTAACCTATACCCTCTACTAGTTAAAGAAAATAATATAAGAACCCTATATATTCCTATTACTTATAAGTAAACCCTCTAAATATTACTATATAAAGTCGGACGCGCGCTGCACTAGGGCTAATTATATTAGAGCTAAATAGGCTATTAAGGCTCTCGTAGCAACGCCCTCGCTAAACCTTCTAGTAAGGTGCTACGAAAGCTACTATATAAGATAACTCCTTAACTTAAAAGGTTAACCTTCTAGTAAGGTACTAAAAGTAAATACTACTATATAAGAGGTAACTCCTTAACTAGAGAGGTCTTTCCTAAGAAGTTCTTATAGCTAGAAGTATAAGAAGCTCTACTATAAGTAGGGCTTTATACCTCTCCCTCTTCCTTATCCCTTAACTATATTAGTACTAGACCTTATATATAAAAACGCTAAGCCTATGCGAGGTACGCCTTTTAATATTAACAATACGTAAGAGCTTACTAGAGAGTTTAATATTAATATAATTAATAAAACCCGCTCCTTCTTTAACTACTCTATTATATATAGAGAGTATATTATTAATATAGCCCTTAAGAGGGCTCTTATTAATACCCCTAAAAGGGATATTTATTATTATATTATAGCTAAGTAAGTAGACTTAGTAGTAGAAGCTAGGTAAGTTATTATATACCCTATAGAGTAGCCCTTCTTCGAGCAGGTCCTCTATACTATTAAAGTAGAGGTAGCCTAGGCCCCTTAGGGGAATATTAGTAAGTATAGCTTATGCTAACTGCTTTAATATAGAGAGAGCGTTACTAATAATAGTATAGTAAAGATAGCAACGACTTCTAGTAGATAAAGCGGTAATAGAGGTGGTATTAGTAGCGCGGGTAGTATATAAGAGGAAAAGTCGATAGTTTTATAGTCTATTAAATAATTAAAAACCACGTTATTATTAATATAAAGTTAAAGATCGTAAGGCTATAGGTATATATAAGTGCGGCTATAGTTAGGAAAGGTAGTTAGTAATTATAATCACGTGACCGAAGGCTATGTATTATCAGGAGGCGCGGAGTTAGAAGGTCTATTGCACTTAAGCAGGTAAAATCACTATGCAGTGGCTAGAGGCTATAGGTAATATATAGAGGAGGTTCTAATAAGACATATAGAGGTTATTAGTAATATAATAAATATCCTAGATATATTTCTTAATCCTTTGCAGACCTATTTAAAATATTTTTAATAAATCGCTTATTATTTAATAATATAAAGATACTCTCTAGGAATTTAACTAGTAAGATATTATAACTTTAAGACTAGAGTATTAAGTTATTATATTTAGAACTACCTGCTTTTTACTAAACTAATAAATTAAAAGCTAATACTATAATAAGTTATTAATAATCCTAAGTAATAGAAGAAGCTATTTATAAAAGCTTATAAAAAGAGTAATTATTAAGGTAAGTAAGTTATAGCTAGAAGACTATCTAATTACTATATCTAGGCTAGTATATATATAGAGATTAGTAAATTCCTAAAAAGTTACCCTAATTACTAAAAGGGGAGAGCTTAATATATAGATAATATAAGGACCTATAGCTCCCTAAAGGGTCTACCCTTTATAAGGATCTTATTAGATATATAGAGAGTAAGTAAGTAATACCTTATTAAAGTAAGGGATTAACTAATAGGAGAGCTTAAAGCTTACTAGCTTAAGAGAGCAACTTTAGCTAAGATTACTAAGTTTATCTAAGAAGAGATTATCTACTATTATAAACTATATAGTAAACCTATTATTAATAGAGGCCTAGAGAATGGGGACGCTATTATTAAGTTTAATAAGAAGTATAGTATAAGGAGGAAAGTAATATTTATATATAACCTAAGGGCTAATAGAGTAGTTAAGCCTAGTTATTAGTTAATTACTTATATATTATTAAGATAGATAAGAGGAGAGAGAGATATTAACCCTTAACTATATCTTCTTACTGCTTTATTTATAAGCTAATTACATATTTATATTTTAACTAGCTTTAGCCCTATATATCTCTTATATAGATTTAAACCTATTACTCCTATTAAGAATTTAACGCTAACCTAGAGGGGTCTTAATTAGGATTTAGTAATAATAAAGGAAGAGGAGGTTTAAATATATCTATAAGCTTTCCTATGACTTAATAAAGATAGGAAATAAGCTAAAAAGATAATTAATAGTTAATATAAGAAAACTATAGAATACTATAATAGTTAATATAAGAGGATTATAAGAAAGGAGAGGTTAGAGGTAGGTAATTTAGTATTAATATTTAATATTACGCGTTCTATTAATAGATTATCTATTAAAAAGCTTAACTACTAATAGTAAGGCCCCTTTTATATCCTATTATAAGCTCTAAACGCTCTATTATATTAATTAGTAATATTAATAGGTAATAAGGTTATTAGAAAGATATTTAATAAGAATTAACTTTATAAATTTATTTAAGCTCTTAAAGGGTATTAAGAGCTAAATAATTTAAATATTTATAGATCTAATTTAAAAAGAAACCTAGTAAAAGTCTTCTTAACGCTAGGGAATAAAGACTATAAGAATTCTATACCTAAAAAAGAGGAAGAGGAACTTATAATACCTAAGAAAAGTAATTAGGAGAAAGAGGAGGATTTATTATAATTAGTAATATAATTAAAGTAATATTTAATGGATTTAGAGAAGGTAATTAAAGCTTTAAAAGCTAAATAATAGCTAGTTATTAAGATTCCTAAAATAATAAAAGAGAAAGAAAAGGAGTATATTAAGATAGAGGATCTAGGGGATATAGAAGGTTTCTTTTATTATAATTTATTTTAGTTAATAATTTATAAACCTATTCTTATTTTCTCTTCTTTTTATCTCTTAGTTTAAAAGTTTAAAATTATAGGGATAATATTCCTAAACTTTAGGGATAAGGGTAAGAGATAGTATTAGTAACTCCCTACCTACTTAAGCACGCCTCCTTATTACTATTTAATATAATAATAGCTTAAGATATCTTTAATATCTATAAGTAATTATAATAGGGTTATAAAGCCTAGGGAAGTATAAGACCCTTGACCTTCTAGCTATAATACTAAAGCCCCCTCTTACTGAATAAATATAAGGTTAATAACGTAAAGATAAGAGAGAAGAAGAGAAGGGGAAAGAGGGTATTGAAATCGTAGTTATTAGCCCCCTAGGGAGGATATTAATAGACCCTTTTAACCCCCCCTTCCTAGAAAAGATTATTACTAATATTATATTATTTACTATTAAAAAGAAAGAGAAGGATATTTATAAAAGGGATTATATTAATTTTATACTTAGATATGCTTTAACCTTAGCTTTATAGACCTATTTATATAATATTTACCTCGAGTTCTTATTATAACCTAACTAGCTTCTTATTCCCTTTTTTTCCTTTTACCCCCCCC
>JAVHLU010003051.1:0-13651 GCA_036785755.1 Colletotrichum ledebouriae
TAACGCTAAAGCTGTTAATATAATAAATAATAATAATATAACTATAAACAAAGCTTCTTATATATTAGCAGCAACTACTCTTAATAAGCCAGCTACCTATAAGCAAGCAATTAGCTCTCTATATACAAATAATTAGATTTAAGCTATGCTTATAGAGATAAAACAACTTAAAGGAAATAATACTTAGAATATAATACCTAAACCTAGGGGAGTTTATCCCCTAGGGGGCCGCTAGGTTTATAAAATAAAACATAATAATAATAATAATAATAATAATAATAATAATAATAATAATAATAATAATAATAATAATAGTAATAATAATAATAATATAAAATATAAAGCCCGTTAGGTAGTTTAAGGTTTTAACTAACATATTAGTATAGATTACCTTAAGACTTTCAGTACTACTTATAGACCTAAAAGCTATAGATTTATATTAATATTTGCTATAAAGCATAACTATATATTAAAGCAGTTTGATATTACTACTGCTTTTACCCACGCAGATATTAATAAGGATCTCTATATGAGGATACCTACTGGTTTCTCATATGATAAAAATACTAATACATTAATACATAATAATAATAATCCAACGGATAATACCTTAATATACAAGCTAAATAAAGCCTTATATGGCTTAAAACAAAGCCCACGCCTATAGTATAAATACCTATGGTTAATACTACTTTAGTATAACTTTAAAGTCTCTCCCTATGATAAGGGAGTATTTATATTAAATAAAAATAAATATAAAGCTATTTTAGCTTATTATGTTGATGATATGCTTTTAGCTATTAATAATAATAATACTTATAATTATATATATAATAACCTATAAAAGCATTTGAAACTTCCATACTTAGGGAGCCTAGTATCTTCCTAGGAAATGAAATAATAATAGACCGTATAAATAAATAACTATATATAAAACAACTAAAGTATACGGAAAGAGTACTTAATAAGTATAATAGAACTATAGTCTATAGGGCTTATACCCCTATAGATAATAATCTAAGGTTATATAAGAATAATAACTATATAACTAAAGAGGAAATATTACAATATCAACAAGAAATCGGAGCCCTATTATACCCAGCTTTAAAAACAAGGCTAGATATTACTTTAGCAGTTACAATATATACCCGTTATAGTAGTAATCCCTCTAAAGAGCACTTTATAGCTCTTAAAAGAATATAGGGATATATGAATAAATTCCCTAACCATGGTTTTTTATATAACTATAGTAAGGATATACCTAATAATAATAATATAATTAGATTTACGGATTCAGACTGGGCACGAGATCTTAATAATCAAAAATCAACCTCAGCTTATATATTTACTTAGGGTTTATATAATATTATATAATAAAAAACAGTAGGCCTCTGGCCACTATATAGTGATTTTACCTGCTTAAGTGCAATAGACCTTCTAACTCCGCGCCTCCTAATAATACATAGCCTTTAGTTACGTGATCCTTTCCTAACTATAGCTATACTTATACGTGCCTATTATACTAGATAGCCTCACGATCTTTAACTTTATATTAATAATAACGTGGTTTTTAATTATTTAAACTATAAAACTATCGACTTTTCCTCTCGTATACTACCCGCGCTACTAATACCGCCTCTATTACTGCTTTATCCGCTAGAAGTTATTACTATCTTTATAGCTATGCTATTATTAGCAACGCTCTCTCTATATCAAAGCAGTTAGCGCAAGCTATACTTACTAACGTTTAAGCTCTAATAGGCATAGGCTACCTAGGCTACCTCTACCTTAGTAATATAGAGGATTTACTTAAAGAAGGGCTACTCTATAGGGTGCGTAATAACCCGCTAAACCTCTACTACTAAGTTTACTTACTTAGCTCTAATACTATTACGCCTTATTAAGTCCCCTATAGGGGTATTAAGATAAGCCCTCTTAAGGGCTATACTAATAATACGCTCTCTATATATAGTAGAGTAGTTAATAAAGGAGCAGGTTTTATTAATTATATCGAGGCTAAACTCTCTAGTAACCCCCTCTATATTATTTATACTAAAGGGTATACTTTGCTTAGGCTTAGTATATTTATATATAAGGTCTAGTATTAATATAGTTAAGGGATAAGGATAAGGAAGAGGGAGAGGTATAAAGCCCTGCTTATAGTAAAGCTTCTTATACTTCTAGCTATAAGAACCTCTTAGGAAAGACCTCTTTAGTTAAGGAGTTACCTCTTATATAGTAGTATTTATAATACCTTACTAGAAGGTTAACCTTTTAGGTTAAGAAGTTATCTTATATAGTAGCTTTTACCTTACTAGAAGGTTTAGCAAGGTCGTTACTATAAGAGCCTTAGTAGCCCGTTTAGCTCTAATATAATTAACCCTAGTATAGCGCGTATCTAACTTTATATAGTAATATTTAGAGGGCTTACTTATAAGTAGTAAGAACGTATAGGGTTCTTATATTATTTTCCTTAACTAGTAGAGGGTATAGGTTAAAATACCTATATAGTATTTCCCGAATTATACTTACGAACTAGGTGAATTTATTATAGTCTTTTTGCAAAGGGGCTGCGGCGTAATTCCGAACTTAATAGAAAACAGTAGCCCTATTAAGCTGCGAAGCCGAATATATAGCTATATTAGATATAGCAAAAGAGGCTCTATATATATATAATAGCTATAACTTTATGCTTAATAAATTAGGCTATAAAAGCCTTATAAAGCCTAAAATACTTATAGATAATATCTCAGCTTAGAAATTAGCTTAGAATCCTGAATTTCATAAAAAGGCTAAGCATATTAATATTAAATACTATTTTACTAGAAATCTAGTTATAGAAGAAGAGATTTTCCTCTTTTATATGCAGTCTAGTAATAATATTATAGATATATTCACAAAGCCCTTAGGTAAAATAAAGTTTCATAACCTATTAAATATAATAGGTAATAATAATAATAATAATAATAATAATAATATAACTGATAATTTAGATAATAACTGCATTAGAGATCTAAATTATTAGACTGTAATAACAATAACTATAACTATATAAAAGTCTAGGTTTCCTTTTTATACCTATAAGAGTTAGGTTTTTAGGTTTTTCTACTAGTAATTATTATATAATACTCTAAGAATTTCCTCTTTATTTTTCCCTACCGGGTTTTAAGAGTTTTTATATTTGAGTATATAACCTATAAAGAGAGTATAATAATATAATATAACATAATATAACAATAAGCTATATAAAAATAAAATATATACCTTACGGGGGGGTGTAAGAATACCGTAGGTATATCTTAAAGTTTCTATAATAATCTTATAAGGTTTATATAAACCTTAATAAATAACTATAGTATATATAGTTATATACCTATATACTATCTCTTTAATAATACTTTAATGACTATAAAATATAAAATAATAACTATAAAAGTATTTCCTTCATGGAATAAATACTTTAAAAATCTATATAAATTCTAATAATAGCAATAACCTTATATATATATGTATATTTATAACCCTTAGCTTTATAGCTATAAATATATAGAAATTGCGCACGGACCACATAGTGATCCAAGCGTAATTTCTACTTAATAAGCTACTGCTTTATAGTTACGTTTTAGAATATCTTACCCCTCACTTAGTGAGGGCAGGATTTATAACTTAGAAATAACATCATTAATACTATCAATATTCAACGATTTCTCTATCAATTAACTCCAGGAAAAATACCTCCTTATGCTTAAATTTATTCGCTTCTATCACCATATTACTCAGCCTATTAATATCTATTATTCAGGCTGTTTTACCGCCCCTTTTGCTACTTATATACCTATTCTTACAAGGATTAGGGCCCTTATAAATATTATCTTTAAGGTATTTATTACTATTTATTACTTCTCCTCCTAGCTAAATAAGGTATTCCCCTTAAGTAAGTTAGTAAGTAGCTTAATAATAATAAAGTAGTCCTTTACCTAGGATCTATAGAATATTATAATCCTAAAGAAAGCCCTTAACTCTATTAAATTAGTATAAGTAGCTTATTTATAGATCTTAATTATCTTTACTTCCTCTGAATAACGCTTATTAGTACTATAAATATAGCTAATAATTATCACTATTTCCTAGGCTTATTATAACTTAACTAATACTACTATATACTCTACTAGCTCTAAATTAACTAGGACCTTATTAATATTCTATAAATATTCTAAAATAAATCTATAAATCCCTAGATAAGACTCGATCTCTTCTTTATTATATTATAAAATTAGTCCTTTAATAGCAATATTATTAAGGAAAGCTTTATAGTAGCTAGGGATAAGGTTATATAGGATTCTAAATATAACTTATATAAACTAAGTAACTAAGTTTATTACTCCTTAAGGTAATATATATATCTATAGTAGTTTAATAAGTAATATAAACGTTATTAAGTCTCTACTTATAGGGTCTAAGGGGACTTAGTTATATCCTAAGAAGAAGTCTAGTAGTAATAATAATTAATATATAGTAAAGTCTTCTAAAACATCGTCTACTAAAGGGAGTAGTACTACGTCTTATATTATAACTATATTTATCTTAGGAGAACCTCTTGGGAAAGACCTCTTTAGTTAAGGAGTCACCTCTCGTATGGTGGCGTTTCCAGGCCACGAGAGCCTCAGTGGCCCGTTCGGCTCCGATGTAATCGGCCCCGGTGCGGCGCGTATCCGACTTTATGATATTCAGAGGGTTTGCTTGCGAGTAGTAGGAACGTATAGGGTTCCTATATTATTTTCCTTAACTAGTAGAGGGTATAGGTTAAAATACCTATATAGTATTTCCCGAATTATACCTGCGAACTAGGTGAATTTGTTATAGTCTTTTTGCAAAGGGGCTGCGGCGTAATTCCGAGCTTAATATTTATCTTAGTTACTAAGTTAATAAGTTTTATCTTATTATCTTTCTTTTATATAAAGAAGAATAAATTATAATAAGTTATATAACTTTACTTAAGGATTCCCTTCTTTAGTCTATCCTTTAGAATTATAATAATACCTTACTCTAGTCCTCTTAATATTAGGATTTATTTTGCTTACTATACCTTATATAATACTATTTAAATTATTTATAGAGGTATAATAGAAGGGTATATAGAGCTATAATACTTAAATTCGTAGGCTAAAGCCTTCTCTCTTATAATAAGAATATTTAAAAGGAGCTTCTTTTCTTTAAGCTATAGATAATTAATAGTCTTTAGAATAGCTTTATATTAAGCTCTTATAAGCTTTATTCCTTATTTAAAGGTTAAAAGCTTTAGTATAACTAGGCTTATAAATAAAGTACTAGGATCTAGTATTATATTCTTCTTAGCTTTTACCTATACTTTTAATTTCTACTCTAGGTCTCTATCTAGGGTTAAGCTATTTAATATAGCGTTATAAATAGGTTAAATCTTCTTATTTTTTATCTTATATATTATATTAATATCTTCTATTAGTAATATAGGTATTATGAGTATAGGTTTGTAATTATTATAAGAGAATGTAGTATCTATAGTTATAATAACTTTAATACCTCTTTAATATACTAACTTATACTTTCTCCTAGGTACTTTCTTTTTTAATATTCTTTTTTCAGGTCTATAAATATAATATTAATAATTAATATTATAGCTATTATATCCTACTATATACCCTATACTTATAATTACTTTATAGATCTTATTAAGCTTAGGGGTAACTTTATTATAGATTATAATCTCTAGAATTTTATTAAGAATTAATCTAAACTCTTTAGAAATTAGTAATAACTTCCTTATCTAGGTCTAATTATTACTTAACTTTATTTAGTAGGTTATATAAGCTTTTAAAGGCTTATTAAATTACTTTAATATCTTAGTATACCCTTATACTCCTTAGCGTTATATCTAGCTCTTTTTTATCTTTAGTATTATTAACTTACTAATTATCTCTTATAAAGTCTAAGCTTATTACTATATTAAGTCTATTAGTAATAACCTCTAATTCCCTTCTTCTATAGGAGATAAGAGGGTATATTAATATTAAGAAGAAATAAAATAGTTTATTTTAGTAATAATATCTAAGAAGTAAGTAGCTAAATCTGCTATATAGAATAATAATAGGATATTAATTTTAATATTCCTAGACTAAAGGACTCTAATAATCTAGTTCTATATATAATCTAGGGCCTCTAGCCACTACATAGTGATTTTACCTGCTTAAGTGCAATAGACCTTCTAACTCCGCGCCTCCTGATAATATATAGCCTTCGGTCACGTGATCGTAATTGCTAACTACCTTTCCTAACCATAGCTGCACTTATACGTGCCCGTTACACTAGATAGCCTCACGATCTTTAACTTTATATCGACGTTAAGGATTTATCGTGGGTTAGATAAGGATAAGGAAGAGGGAGAGGCATAAGGCCCTGCTCGCAGTAGCAGAGCTTCTTATGCTTCTAGCTATAAGAACCTCTTAGGAAAGACCTCTTTAGTTAAAAAGTTACTTCTTATATAATAGTATTTACTTTTAATATTTTATTAGAAGGTTAACCTTTTAGGTTAAGGAGTTATCTTATATAATAGCTTTTATAATACTTTTAGTACCTTATTAGAAGGTTAATCTTTTAAGTTAAGGAGTTATCTTATATAGTAGCTTTTCTAGGCTATAAGAGCCTTAGTAGCCCGTTTAGCTCTAATATAATTAGCCCTAGTATGGCGCGTATCCGACTTTATACGAGGGTTTGCTTATAAGTAGTAGGAACGTATAGGGTTCTTATATTATTTTCTTTAACTAGTAGAGGGTATAGGTTAAAATACCTATATAGTATTTCCTAAATATGCTTGAGAACTAGGTGAGTTTATTATAGTCTTTTTGCGAAGGGGCTATAGCGTAATTCCGAGCTTAATATATAATCTAGCGTTATTGAAGTCTTTAGGATAAAGAGAGCTCCTAGTATAAGGTCCTTATTATAAGTATTTTTAAGGAAAATAAAAAAGCTAATATCTTAAATCTAATTACTACTAATATAAATATTATTTATAATTATACTTATAAATCAGGTCCTCTACTCTCTAGTAGTAATCCTATAGATCCCTATATTTATCTTAATTATATCGCTTTATAAGCCTAGGCGCTTAATATAACTTTTACTAATAAGGTTAATAGTAGAGCTACTATTAATACTCCCTCTAATTAGTATATTTATAGGGCTATAAAGGGTAATAGTAATCTACTAGTAGGTTATAACGAAGTCTAGGATAGTAATATATCTTAGTAGTAGAAGTAATATAAAATCCTAATCTTCTATTATTAATACCAAACGCGCTCAGCGCGGTTATCCCGCTCAAGGGTATTCAACGCATTTAATATATTAAACGTACCTAAACGCGTTAACCCTTATAAAAGGGCTTATCGCCTTTAAGGAAAAAACCTTCTAAATTTATAGAATCTTTACCTATATTTTTCGCCTACTACGTGGACCGTATTAATTAGTAGTATAACCTTAATAGTTAGCTATATTCTCTTATAACTAAGGACGTCCCTTATAATTAAGGAAGGTACTTAACTATACGGATAGCTAATCCTATTAAGTTTATATTAAGTTCGGAATTACGCCGCAGCCCCTTTTTAAAAAGGCTATAATAAATTCACCTAGTTTATAGGTATAATTCAGGAAATACTATATAAGTATTTTAACCTATACCCTCTACTAGTTAAGGAAAATAATATCAGAACCCTATACGTTCTTACTATTTATAAGCAAACCCTCTAAATATTATAAAGTTAGACGCGCGCTATACTAGGGCTAATTATATTAGAGCTAAATAGGCTACTAAGGCTCTTATAGTAACGCCCTCGCTAAACCTTCTAGTAAGGTGCTGCGAAAGCTACTATATAAGATAACTCCTTAACCTAAAAGGTCGACCTTCTAGTAAGGTACTAAAGGTAAAAGCTATTATATAAGATAACTCCTTAACTTCAAAAGTTAACTTTTTAGTAAAGTATTAAAAGTAAATACTATTATATAAGAGGTAACTCCTTAACTAAAGAGGTCTTTCCTAAGAGGTTCTTATAGCTAGAAGTATAAGAAGCTCTACTATAAGTAGGGTTTTATACCTCTCCCTCTTCCTTATCCTTATCCCTTAATTATATTAGTATTAGATCTTATATATAAAAACACTAAGCTTATATAAGGTATACCCTTTAATACTAATAATATATAAGAGCTTACTAGAGAGTTTAGTATTAATATAATTAATAAAACCCGCTCCTTCTTTAATTACTTTATTATATATAGAGAGCGTATTATTAGTATAGCCCTTAAGAGGGCTCTTATTAATACCTCTAGAGGGGATATTTATTATTATCTTATAGCTAAGTAAGTAGACTTAGTAATAGTAGCTAGGTAGGTTATTATATACCCTATAGAGTAGCCCTTTTTTAAGCAGGTCCTCCGTACTATTAAGGTAGAGGTAGCCTAGGCCCCTTAGGGCTTAAATATTAGTAAGTATAGCTTGCGCTAAATAGAGAGAGCGTTGCTAACAATAGTATAGCTATGAAGGCGTTAGCTAACCTAATTAAATAAGAGGACTGCTAGCGGACGAAGCGGTAATAGAGGCGGTATTTAATAGTAGCGCGGGTAGTACGCAAGAGGAAAAGTCGATAGTTTCGTAGTCTATTAAATAATTAAAAACCACGTTATTATCAATATAAAGTTAAAGATCGTGAGGCTATTAATAGGTATATATAAGTATAGCTATAGTTAGGAAAGGTAGTTAGCAAGATTATATAACCGAAGGCTATATATTATTAGGAGGCGCGGAGTTAGAAGGTCTATTGCACTTAAGTAGGTAAAATCACTATATAGTAGCTAGAGGCTATTAAGTTTATATAAAGTAGTATCTTAGTAGTTAATACCTATAGGTATTATATATTATTAAAAGCCTCTAAATTGCCCCTTTCCCTTAATTAGGAAATATTAATAAGAGACGTTAACCCTTTACTATTTCCCTTAACTAGGAGACGTCCTTAAGAGATATTAAACCTCGAAGATTTCCTTAGCTAAGGAATATCCTAAGGAGATAATATACCTCTCTAATAATAATACCCTATAAGCTACTTTCTAATTATAAGGTTAAAAAAGGTCTTAAGTCTAACCTTCTAGAACCTATTAACTATTTAACTATTATAAACTTTATAGTAGCGCTTAAATAATACCCTAATAAGTTCTATATACTACTTACCTAAACTAAGTATACCCTTCTTAAGTTAGTTATAAAAATAAGTATTATAGCTATTAGTCGCGAGAACTTTAAATAACATTTAGTAAACTACTATAGATATATTTAAAAGTCGATATTATATAGGGAAGTATATAAAATAGCTTAATATATTTAAAGTAAGGTTCTATAGGTATAGATAACTAACCTATAACTATTTACTAATACTATTAAGTAGTAGTATTATATTAATCTCCCTTATTATAATTAATATATTAAGATAGAAACTAAATAGAGCTAGACTCTAGATCTAATACTCCTTTTTAAAGAGGATAAAGAGAGGGGAGGCTATAAGACCCTAAGAGCTAAAGCTATAGATAAGCTAGATATCTTAAAACCTATATCTAAACTTAATATAATAATAATCCCTAAAGCTTTCTTAGCACTCCTATTAACTCTAGAGGAATATTATAAGTTTAAATAAAGTTTTATAAATAGTTTATAACTCCTACTTCTTAAACTTATATTAAAAGATATAATTATTATATTAATACTAGAGCTAAGCTTAAATATATTCTATATATTATTTAAAAAAAGTAAAGATATATTAAGTACTTTATTCCTAACCTAAGGAAAAGGAATAAGTAGCCCTCTTATACCTAAGCTAAGTAACTTATAAAATTACCTTAGTATTTATAGCTAGGGTAAGTAATATAATAAGATAAGCACCTAGGAACTAGAAGCTAGACTATTAAACCTTAATAAATGTAAAGGATATAATTAGGATATTATATATATAGAAGACGCTCCTCTACTACTATTACTACCTATATTACCTAGAGATCCTAGTAATAGAGGTAATAATAGTAACCCTAAGGGCTAAAATAATAGAGGAAGTAGCCCTAGCTATAATAGTAGTAATAGCTAAGGCGATTAACGCTCTTAACTACTAGCTAAGCTAAGAGATATTATTAAACCGTTATCTAACCCTAATAAGTTCTTAGTTAGCTATAACTTTCTTATACTCCTTCTCTCTATAGATAAAGAAGGGGTAGCACGGGTAATAGCTAGTATATTAGTTATAGAACCTAGGTATAGCACTCCCTGATTTAAGACTAATATAATTAGGTTATTTAATCCGCCTCTATATAATAACGAAGTTTATAATATACGTATTAATAGTAATTTAAGGACTATTTACTAAAATATATATTATTTTATTAATACTATTAATAGCGACGTTAAATCAGATAATAATAACCTAGCTACAGCTACCCTTAACTTATATTAAACCTTATTAAGGTATATATTAAACTAGTACTATACTAACCTAACGTTAGATAAGAAGGCGGAACGTAAGGACTCTAATAAGATTAGACTATTAGAAAGAGTTATTACTTAAACGTTTTCGTTTACTATATAAAATTGCTAAAGCACGTTTAATAAAGGAGAGGTATACTCTATGCGATATGTGCGATTAATATAATATTTAATACTAGATAACTAAGGTAGCCCGACTTTATAAGGATACTAAGAAGAGCGAATCTAAGGTATTAACTATTATATATAATAAGATAGATATAGAGCTAGTTATTAGTATTCCTCGACTAATTAATAAGACGAACTATAATAAGTTTATTATAAGCCTATAGAAGATAGTCCCTAGTTAGTATTAAATAGTTACTAAAGGATCTTAGCGAGCCCTAGTCTAACTATTTATTAAAACGACTTATATAGGAACTAGTTCGACCTAATTATTACTAAAAGAGACCTTAAGAATAAGCCGTACTATTACTACTCGTTATCTATACTATATAAACCTAAAAGAGACTATAACTAGCCTATTATTATTAAGACCTATAAAGCAAGCTGCTAATATTACTACTAAACCCTTATTAAGCTCCTCTTATAAGGAAATTTAGTTTAACTAATAATAAAGGCCTAAATACTAATACGAATAGCCTAGTTAACGCGTTTAGTATCCTTAACCGCCTAGTTACCCTTTAGCCTATATAATAAAGGGGATTAGTTATAAGTAAGCGGAAGAGGAAGTATATACTTTATTAGATAAGGGCGACTTTAACTATATCTAGTATATTAAAGCTAGCGAGGATTTAGACTTATATAAAGAAGACTTAGTTATTAATACTAATAACGAGGATACCTAAGAGTAATAAGAAGACGATCCTAAGTATATTAACTTAGTTACTTAACCCGCTTATTACTATGAATACCCTCTAGGTTATATCCCTAGATATAAGGATAAGTACCCTATTTTGAATATTAACTTATTTTAAAATTCGCTCCTTAAGGATCCTAGAATCTACTCTTATAAAACCTACTTTTATAATACTAAGCTATATACTAACTTTGAGGGTATCTTTTTATATTAGACCTTTCTATCCCCTTAGCTAAATATAATACTTATTAATCCTATTAAGCTATAGTAATATATAGTTATATATTTATGCTACTATATATACGCTAAGATTATTATCCGAGGCTATTATAATAGACTACTAATCGTAGTCTATCTTAAGCCTAGTATAGACCGCTTAGTTATAAGCGAAGCTTGCCTATAATAGTTCTATACCCTCTTAAGAGAACCTAAGGTATTTAAGCTCTAAGGCGTAGGAAGCCTTAAGACTATTACCTAGGTAACCTTTGCGATTCTTATATAAGGATAATAACCTAATAGGTATATAATAACTACTAAGCTCTATATAGGTATATAGCTTATCCTATATTTAAATACTAGTTTACTTATAGGGTAAGACTTTAATATACCTAATAGGCTTAATATCCTAAACTTAGAATTATATATCTAAATCGTATCCTACTATAATATTCGAATTCCCTCTTAGATCTATTTAAAAGTCCCTTTAAAAGTTTATAATATATATATATAAGGAATATAACTATCGCGCTATATAATCGCTCTACTATTTAAATTAATATACTATTAGTAAAATAGAGTCCCTTCTATTTAGCCTAAAGCATAAAGGGTATACGTATATATATATATAAGTAATTCACTATTTATTCTTATTATTAATAACGCTCCTTACTTACTAAAGATTAAACGAGGTACTTAGCTTAGAACCCTAGCGCTCTTTAAGTCTAATAGATACCTTAAGCTAAAGACTTATAATTAACTATAAATAGCCTTTTTAATATCGTTACGCAAGGATCTAACGTATTACGCTATTTTTAGCTTTTTAGATCGCAAGCTTATAATACTCGCTTAGCTACTAGAATCCTTAGTTAATAAATAAGTAGAAATCTCTAACTTAATTAGTAAGGAAGCTCTCGCTAACTATAGTGTAATAAATAATAATATAATACTAAATAGCGGAGATATTTATAAGGGGAATATTAACCTAAATAGTAAGATAGGTATAACTAAGCCTAAAGACTTACTAGTAGTTATTACTAAGGAAGGTATATATATCTATAACTAAGATACTAAAGCTATTTAATACCTTAAGGAGGTTATCTCGCGCTACCCCGCTATCTAGAAGGACTAAGGACTAATTAACCTTTTAGAAGATTAATACTTTAAGGTCGAACTTATTAAAGGATAGTAGAATATAAATATTAAATAATAACCTTACCCTATTAATAAAGAAGATAAGAAACTTATTAATAAAACTTTAGATAAGCTTTATACTTAAAACTATATAGAATAGGGTAGGCCTCTAGCTACTGCATAGTGATTTTACCTATTCAAGTGCAATAGACCTTCTAACTCCGCGCCTCCTGATAATACATAGCCTTCGGTCACGTGATCTTACTAACTACCTTTCCTAACTATAGCTATACTTATACATACCCTACTAGATAGCCTCACGATCTTTAACTTTATATCGATAATAACGTGGTTTTTAATTATTTAAACTACGAAACTATCGACTTTTCCTCTCGTATATTACCCGCGCTGCTATTAAATACTACCTCTATTACTATTTTATCCGCTAGCTATATTATTATTAGTAACGCTCTCTCTATATTAAAGTAGTTAATATAAGCTATACTTACTAACGTTCCCCTAAGGGGCCTAGGCTACCTCTACCTTAATAGTGCGGAGGACCTACTCGAAGAAGGGCTACTCTATAAGGTATATAATAACCCGCCTAGCTTCTACTACTAAGTCTACTTACTTAGTTATAATATAATAATAAGTATCCCCTCTAGGGGTATTAATAAGAGCCCTCTTAAGGGCTATATTAATAATATACTCTTAATATATAATAGAGTAATTAAAGAAAGAGCGGGTTTTATTAATTATATTAATACTAAATGTAAGAATACCGAAGGTATATCTTAAAAGTTCTATAATAATCCTATAAGGTTTATATAAACCTTAATAAATAACTATATTATATATAGTTATATACCTATATAATATCTCTTTAATAATACTTT
>JAVHLU010003052.1:0-13641 GCA_036785755.1 Colletotrichum ledebouriae
TAGACCCTATATATAAATATACTAAGCCCGAGCGAGGTATACCTTTTAGTATAAATAATATAGAGGGGATTACTAGAGAGTTTAGCCTTAATATAATTAATAAAACCCGCTCCTTTATTAACTACTCCGCTATATATAGAGAGCGTATTATTAGTATAGCCCTTAAGAGGGCTTACCTTAATACCCCTATAGGGGACTCTATAAGGTATAATAGTATCAGAGCTAAGTAAGTAAACTTAGTAGCGGAAGTTTAGCGGGTTATTATATACCCTATAGAGTAGCCCTTCTTTAAGCAGGTCCTCCGTATTACTAAGGTAGAGGTAGCCTAGGTAGTAAATATTAGTAAGTACGGCTTACGCTAACTGCTTTAATATAGAGAGAGCGTTGCTAATAATAGTATAGCTAGCGGACGAAGTAGTAATAGAGGTAGTATTAGCAGCGCGGGTAGTATGCGAGAGGAAAAGTCGATAGTTTCGTAGTTTAAATAATTAAAAACCACGTTATTATTCGATATGAAGTTAAAGATCGTGAGGCTATTAACAGGTATATATAAGTGCGGCTATGGTTAGGAAAGGTAGTTAGCAACTTAGGAGGTTATTAGGGATCACGTGACTAAAGGCTATATATTGTCAGGAGGCGCGGAGTTAGAAGGTCTGTTGCACTTAAGTAGGTAAAATCACTATGCAGTGGCCAGAGGCCAAGAGCGAGATTATATACCCTTAAGATAATTTCTATATCCCCTTATTATTTATAAACGAAGTATTACTTATAATTAGTAGTACCTATCTACCCCCTAAGTTACTAAAGCGTATTATAAGGTAACGAGTATAATATAAGTACTATATAACCTAGTTAGTAGTAGTATAGTAATAAGGAGCGGGACTTATTAGGAATATTAAGAGTAAAGAATATATAAAAGTAATATCAGGTCGGATTATAATAGTAGTATAGAGTATAGAGCTAATTTTCTCTTAGAAACTCTTTACCTCTAATAGTATTACTACTATTTTACTCTTTAGGAGTAGTAGGTTTAGAAGGGGGGTTATTAGCGCTTTTAAGTTAAGTAAATCGAACTTCTTTATAACCTATTTAATATATTAGTTATAGGAAAGGTATATCTTTTATATAGCTTAGTTATAGATAACTCTAATTCTAAGATAGTACTTAACTAGGGCTTATTCCTTTAACTTATACGCTTCTTTTAAGCTAGTAATTACTTTTTATATTACTTCTTTATAGTTCCTATAAAATAGGATAAGGAAGTTATTTATATAAAAGATAACGAGGACCTTCTTCTTAGTTAACTAGAAGAGATATAGGTCTTCACTTATAAGTATAAGGCTTAAACGCTAAAGGGTTAAAGAGAACTCCTTATATTAGAGTAGTAGTATATCCCTTAGCCTATAGAGCGCGTAGCGTAGTTCGATATACTTCCTAGGCTACTTAAAGCTATCTAATAACTTATAAATAATTAGGTCTTCGTTTAGATCCCAAGAAGTATTTAGGAACGCGTTAATAATATTAAATTATTTAACTTCGAGGTTGAATTATATAGTAATTACTATTACTACCCTAAAGGTATAAGTAATAAGGGTCGCTATATAAGTCTATTAAAGGGGCGACTTCTCTTACTAATCGCCTTAAATATAGATCCTTACTTTATACTAGTTAAGGACGTTATCCTTATTAAATTTATAGGTAAATACCTACTTTAAAAGGATTAGTCTCTTTATTATTATCTCTTGATTAATAACGCGCTATATATCTATTTACTATAATTTACCTATCTTAACCTTAGCTACTTCTTTAAAGCGAGTTCGGAGTGCTTATAGGAGGTTTAAAAGTTCCTTCTATAAGTAGGGTAGCTTAGTAAGGTTATTAGTAGTAAGACGTTTATAGATTATTATAGTTATATAAGCGGGTTTCGCGCTATAGATAGTAGTATAAACGTAGCTATAGAGCGTATAATACTTTATATTAGCTTCTAAAAAGGCCTTCTATTAATTAGATATAAAAGTCTTAAAGAAGCTAAATACCTACTCCTGCTTTATATAGTATTAGAGTAAAAACTAATAACTAGAGCGGGATTTGCTTTCTACTATTCCTAGTTATAGGTTACTAGGCGGTAAATTATATAGTTATTAGCTTTAATAAGTTTAGCTATAGCCCTCCTAGTTATATACCTAGTTAGACCTCTATTTAGTATTATCCCTCTCCTCTCTATCTTAGTATAGCTATATTAGTAGATTTAAGAGCTTACTATCTAAAGGTTCGTTCTTATTACTCTTACCCGCTTTAGAAACGTATTATAAAATAAGAAGTAGTTTAATTATAATATAATCCTTAATCTATTCCCCTTTAGAATTAACTTCCCTAATAGTATTATATATATAGTTCGTTTCTAATATATACGCTATACCTACTACTCTATTTATTAGAGCTAGGCTTTTATCTAGCTCTAGCGTAGGATTAGGGGATAATAGCTACCCCCCCTTCTAACTTACCTATCCCTTTAGAAGTTTTAGGATTCTTCTATTTAGAGACTTAGTTATAAGAACGAGGGTTAGTATAAGTAACTATTTAGTTATAAGTATTAATATAGCTTTATCCTTATTTATAATACCTAGGATCTAAAGTTTAAAGTTAACTTATAATATAGGCCCTTTAATCTCTTTTATTATCTTATAGATAATATCTTCTAAGATAGCCTCTTTTACCTTATCCTTTATATAGAAAGTCCGTTTATTAAACGTTACGTTTTATATAATAATAACTATTTATAATATAGGGATCTAAACCCTATATAGGTTATAAGTATTTAGAATATATCCTACTAGGTATCTAATATATCCCTATAGTATTACCTTAAAGTCTCTCTTATTAATTCCTCTCTCTTATTCCCTCTTAAGGGGGTATATATATTAGCTATAAGTATATATATATCCCTAGTAAGGGCGAAGGTTATAAGTTAGAGCTACTCTATTATTAGATTACTACTAGTAAAAGTACTAGTAGAACTATTCCTCTTTAATCTATAGTAGCGAACGCTAGTCGCAGCGTTTAAGTAGGCTTATATTATAAAGCGTCGTCGCTATTAGTACTATCTTAGCTTATAGTTTTATAAGTAAGCTAGCTATAGTAAGTATCTTAATTATTTAAGTTATAACTTCCTAACTAGCCTATTCCCCTCTATTATTTAGTTCCTTTATATATAGAGGGGTTATTTTAACCTCTATTCCTTCTATATAGGTCTAATCCTTATATCCTATATAGCTTATAAGTAAAATTACTAACCTCTTAATATCTTATCTAATCTTATAAATAGAAAGTCCCTTCTATTAATATACCTATCGCTTAAAGGTATATAGAGCGAGTATAATGCTACTATAGGTCTTATCAATATATAGAAATATAAAGAGCTAACTAATATACTTATCCTTAATAATAAGGAGCTATTAGTTCTAGTTAAAGCCTTTAGGGTAGTTAAAGAGATCCTATATAATTCTATAGTAAGGGCGTATTACTTTATCTTCTAATATTTATCTTAAACTTACCTATTTAATATATATAACTACGTAGTATTAGTATTATAAGCGTATTAGGCCTTTAATCCTTACCCCCTAAGCGGCGTATACTAGCTACTCTAAAGCCTTAGGGTTAAGGTACTTACTTCTAAGGTACTAAAGTATTATATTATTACTCCGGTCTAGTAGTAATATAAAAGAGGTATACTTATATATTATAAGCATATAGTTTATATTATTAATAATAATATTAATACTTCAGGGATTCTACTTAGGAATAGAGTATAAGGAATAAAGCTTATATTTAAGGAAGGCGAGGTTCGCCTTCCTAATAAGTTTCTTAATTATAATACTATTCTTATAGGTTCTAAAGCGAAGTATATAGTTATACTCTAAATACTAAATACCTATTTTCTAAAGTAGCGCTTTAGAGATAATATTAATATAAAAGTTCTCTATATATCCTATATTATAGAGTATAACGTCCTCTATATTAATACCTTTTAGGCTATTAAGAGCATTCTTAATAATCTATATACTTTTTATAATAATTAGGTATAAAGCTATTCTAGAATTAACCTATTCTCTTTTATAATACCTAATTAAGGAGGGGATAAGTAGGGACTTATTATTTATAAGGTATATTCCTCTATAGTTATCTAGAACTATAGACTTATATAATATATAGGGTCCTAAGTAAGGGGTTATAAAGATATTTAGGTATTCTCTATTTAAGTTAACTATATTATCCCTAACCTTATTTAAGAGAGCTATATAAAAAGCGACTATTATTATATTAATAGGGTAGGTTAGGGCTATATTAGATTTCTTAGATAAACCCTTATTACCCCCTTTATTATTTTAGTAGTTTTTACCCTTATAGGGTATAGCATATAGCTAGCTCTTATAAGCAAGTTCCCTATAAAGATTAGTAAAGTATAGGTTACTATTTAACTAGTTATAGATCTAAGCTACTTATATATCTATTATTAATATAAAGAGGCCTTTCTAGTAATATCTAGTTAAAGCAGCTTCTAAGTAGTTATAATTAATACTTAGCTATTAATAGCTCGACCTATACGGGTACTATTTACTACTAGATATATTACTAGTTATAGGAATATTTAATAGGTTAGCCTCGTTTATATAGCTAGCTAGTATTATAAAGACCCCTACGCTTTATCCTTATAACCTCGAGTAGAGTATATCTTTATATAAGAGGTCCTTAAATATATTAATATATTAGCTTATATTAGAGACTAGTATCCCTACTCGCTCCTATTTAAGAATATTTATCATTTCTATATTAGCTTAAGTAAGTATAAAGTAATAACTTATTACTTAAAGAAAAGTTTTTAAAGTGAGGGTACTACTTACTTTAGGAAGCTTAAGCTAGGTAATATAAAGGTAAACGCCCCTAAAGTCCTTAATCTAGGCGTTAGAATTAATACTCCTATTTACCTTTTCTAGGACTTAGATATACTCTTTTTAAATAGTAATAAGGGTACTAGCCTTACTTAGAGCGTAGCGATATTTAAGATTAATAATAAAGCTATATAGGGTTATATCCCTTTTAGTAAGAAGTTCTATATATATAGGTATAATAATATTATAAGTAATAGTCTCTATAACTAGATAGTTAATCTATTTAAACTCCTAGTCCTTATAGGTTTACTTAGATTCTTATATAATAAGTAAATAAAAGTACTCTAAGTACTATTCCTATATACCTATAGTATTCTTATTAATTATAACTAGGGTAGTTAGAGGTTAAAAGGGGTATAATTTCTTTATCTATATCCTAGTAGTAGACTTAGGAGTAATCCTAGAAGTAGTATTAGAAGTAGCCTCTTCTAGAGCCTCCTAGTTAAATAGAGTAATATATTAATTATAAGCGCTCTTCTCTTATAGGTATTAGGTATTAATATCCTAGTTTTATTTAGTAATATATAAGTTAAGAGTTAGAGTTTCTAATAAAATCTTACCTAGGTATAAAGGTCCCTTAGGGTTATCTAGGTTAATATATTTCTAAACTCTAGTAGCTTAAGCTTTAGCTTAGATTATAATATACTAAGTAGCGAAATCCTTATATATAATTAGCTAGTATAATACTATAATAGCTATAATAGAAGATATTATAGTTAAGGTTATTTAGAAATAGAGGGTTTATAGTAGTAGAGGATAGTATATAATAAGGAGGAAAAAAGGAATAGGAGAGAGGAAGTTTTAGTAAGTACTTTTAATAGTAAAAGCTTATTTTAAAATAGTAGTTAGGGGTCTAGTTAGAACTAGGCTTATAACTATTAAGAAACGTCCTATAGGGCTATATTTATAGTTACTAAAGAGCTTTATTTATTATAATAAGAGTAGCTATAACGTAGTTACTTATAACTATAATTAGAGGAATAACCCCTGGAATAAGGTTGCTCTAGAGCTAACGTTAGTCACGTGCCGCGCTAGGAACGGGCGATACTGAAGGCATCACGACACGAAGTATATAACTCTTCTAAGCTGATAGCCTATATGTTCCTTTGGAATCTTGTCGACCATGTCTCAGCTGACGATGTTATTGTCAATCTGGGAGAACCTGCGTGGTGCAGGGGTACTGCGTTGGGTCGCGATGCCCCAAGTATGCTGCACTGGGGTCTCTGGGCCTTTGGCGGGACTGGCAGAAGCCCAAGGGTTGGCGCATCGTGCTTTGTTGACGCTGTCATCAACAAGGGCAAGGAATCTTACGGCGGCTTCTTAATAAGCTGGCGAATTCATCCGTAATTGCTCCACGACTCTCCTGATGCTTGTGCTGACTCCAATGTGCAGATTTGCTGCCTTTCTCTATACTCCAGAGGGGAAGATTGTGAAAGACCGGCTTTCGGACGAGACTATGGCGGAGCTGGAATTTGCCGAGGTTCGTGGCACCCTGTAATCCATAAAATACTAGGTTCTTATTGAGAAACGCCCTATAGGGCCATATTTATAGTCACTAAAGAGCTTATTCTATTATAACGAGAGTAGCTATAACGTAGTTACTTATAACCTTAGTAAGAGGAATAACCTCTAGAAAAAGGTCGCTCTAGAGCTAATAGTAGTTATATATTATACTAGGAATAAGTGATACTAAAAGTATTATAATATACCTCCTTAGATATAATAGTAGCTAGAAAAGCACCTTACTATATAATATCCCTTAAAATACCTATATATAAAGCGACATATCTATAAATAACCTATTAATAAGCTTATTTATAAAAAAGATGATAAAGTAAAGTTATTTATATTAGGTATAGGTAAAGTATAAATAGTTATAGTTTTCTACTTTAATAACTGTTACTATTATTATTATGATATCCTTTATTTACTAACTCTTACTAATAGTAATAGAAACTACTATCTCTTATTAGCCTAGGTAGAGTGGCTATTATTATATTAACTCTAAATAAAATAACCTAGCTACCCTCTTACTTTCTTAACTCTTCCTTATCTATAATATAATAAATATATATATATCCAACTTTAGCCCCTAATAATAACCTTATTACGCGCGCGCGCGTATGCTTATATTATGTAATAATCCTAAAGCTATTATAATATATTAATATATTTATAAATACCTCTTAAAAAGAAACCCAGTTAAGCTACAGCTCTTAAGAAAGTGCGCGCTATTAAAAGTAAGAATAAAGCTAGGGGTAGAGGGGCGCGCTCTCCTCCCCTAGAGAGTAATAATAAGGTTATATATATATTATTACTTCTTATTATTAATATATAATATATTAATATATTATATAGTAAGTAGAAGGAAGAAGTAGAAATAATTTATAGAGAGTAGCTCTAAGAGTAAGGGTTTATAACTTAAGAAGCCCTAGGGTTACCCTCTTAAGTAGTTTAAGGAGATAGCTCCTAGTAAGTTATAAGCCTTTTATTATTATAACTATATATTAGAATATTACTAACCTTATTATTATTATAATCCCTAAGGAGATAGATAGAGAGGAGGGTACTAATAAGAGTAATCTAAAGCCCCCTCCTAGCCCTCCTCCCCCTAGTATAGGTATAGAAATAGAGTAAGTATCTGTATTTAATAAGTATTACTTTTAATATATTTTAAGTAAGCTTTTAGGCTTATTAAATAGAAAGTACTTATTTAGTATAATAAGTAGGTATAATTACTATTATAATGATAAGGTACTTTATTGATAAATAAGTACCCCTATTATTATTATAGCTTATTAATATACTAAAGCTAAGATTTAAAGGACCTAGTAGTTAGAAACGTAAGATTCTAAATATACTTTATTTCTATAACTATCTTCTAATATAACTTATAATCTCTTACTTATTAGAGAGCTATGCTCTATAAGGCTATTACTATCTAGAAAGAGGAGATTATAATAATAAAAAGGGGTAGTAATAATAAGGGTTTAAATAGAGCTTCTAAGGTAATAGGTAGTCCTAGTATATATAGTATTATCGCTCTATCCCCCGCCCTAGTTCTATTTAGAACCCTAGTAGTTAGTATAAGTATACTAGAAAGGGCTAGAACCGATAGGAACTAGAAAGACAATAGATAACATAGCTCTACCTATAAATAGATAAGAATATTAAGAGTAGGCTTAAAAGATATATAGAATAATTTATAGATCTAATTAAAAGAGATACTCCCTATTAGATATAAATTCGCTAAGAAATTACTAAAAAACGAGGTATAGGGTTATTAAGATACTAATAGTAATAATAATAATACTATCCTCTCTACTACGCTCCTCTCCTCTACGCTCTACTCTATAGTCTTCTTATAATAAGTCCGTGCGCTAAGGGAGTTTTCTAAAAGTTATATAACTAAGTTTATCCTATCTTATTCTAATTATTCCGTTAAGACTTTTTATAATATTATAAAGGAGAGTCTTAAAAAATAAATAAAACTACTTTATAGAAATAGTAAATAAACTCTATTTATAGATCTAATCTATTAATAATATCTTTTAGGTAAGCGATCTTATTATTAAGAAGGTCCCTTAGGTTTAATTATCTTCTACTATAGGTTATATCTTAATAATAGCCTTACTACTTTTTCCTTTTTATTATACTCCTTATCCTACTCTAATCCTTAGTATAGCTAAAACTACTTACCCTATCGCGCTAGGTATAAGAAGTTATAATAATATGCTCCCTTAGGCGTGTTCTACTCGATCTAATCCTACTAGTTAACCCTCTACTAGATATAGTCTATATAGCTATAGTTATACTTATTTAAAGGATTAAGCCTCTTAGGATATAATAGTATATTTATAAGTATAGTTCTTAGGCGTAGCTTAATAGTTATACTACGACTTAGCGTCTATAAGACCTATAACTAAAGCTAATATCTAAAGTATTTAAGCCTATTATCTAGTATTTTAAATAAAGCGGACCTAAATAATACTAATAATCTATAAATAGGTTAAGGAATATCTACTATAGGAAATAGCGTAATATTATTATTATTTCTAAAGTCTATTATATTATTATCTATAGGTAAAGGAGTAGGAGGGTATAAAAGGAAGAAAAGTACTTTCTTAAAGTCTTCTTAGCTTAATAAGGTATCTTATAGAGCTATATTACTATTAATAGTTAAGTTATAGAACTCTATAGTAATTATAGATATATATTAAGTAACTAAGGGGATTTCAGAGTTAGAGAATAATACGCTATTGCTTAAGGTTATACTACTAAAACGTAGAGATAGTAATTCTTCTTAAATTAGAGCTCTAGCCTATTTAATATATGAGAGATTATATATAAATCTATCCCTCTATTAAACTAAATTAATTATATAAGTATTAATTAATAGGAGCTTTTGGAGTTATAGAGGGGCTCCTATCTTATAATACTACGTATTAAGGTCCTATATAGCCTTAACGAAGCGCTAATTACTATTCTAGTTCTATATAGAGTTATAATTAAAGTAATAGCTAGTTAATTAATCTATAAAAATCGCAGCTTAGTAATAATTACTATAGTTTAGTAGAAAGAAAGCCCTAGTAATATCCTAGAGATTCTTTACCTCTTCTCCTTTAAGCTCTATAGAAGCTTTATTAATTTCTTTCCTAAGTTACTAAGCTAGCTTATAGATTAGAGTATAGATATTATAAGTGTAGCCCTTAATTATAAATATAAAAAGGGCTATAACCTCTAAATTATCTAACTCCTTTTCTCTTATTAGCTTCCCTTATATATTATAAAAGTCTAATAAATATTCTACTTAGGCTAAAGTTATAATAGATAACCCTCTACTATACTAGGTTATTAAGTAATTTATAGATTCCTAGTTCTATTATATATACTATAGAATTACTAGTATAGGCTTATCTTTATTTAGTATAGGGTTCCCTTTAGGTCTTATAGTATTAAATCCTACTAAGATATTAATAAGGCTAAATATAATATCTCTTAGAGTAATAAGGGCTAAGTAGGGTAATATAGATAGTTTTATAAACCTAGGGTAGTTAAGATACTTTATAAAGTTAGCTAGTTATTATACGTTATAATCCCTCTTCTACTTCTTATAGTTATTCCTTCTTTCTACGTTCTAGATATTTAGTTCTTTTAATAATCCTTCCTGTCTATCTAACTCTTCTAGATTAGTAGGAATTATTAGACTAGTTTATAAATTAGTATTTATAAGTACTAGTAGGTTAATATCTATCCTATCTAGAGAGGAAACCTCTAGGTCTATAAATCGAGGGGTATACTTAGCTATCTAGTATTTAATACCTTCTTAAGCTATCCTTTTTTTAATATCTTTATCTCTTAATTTAAAGTATTAATTATATAGAATTCTATCTATCCTTAGTTAGGTCTAGCTTCCTTTAGGAGGTATTTTATTAGTAAAAGCCTTTAATAAATAATTAATCTAAGCTTAATACCTTATCTTAATAGGCTACTTTAGAGGTACTAGGCTTCTAATATATATAAAAGACCTAAGCTAATTAATAAAGTAAAGACTAGAGGCTTATAGTAGAGGGTTTATATATTAAAGTTCTACTCGGTATAGTTATCTTATTAAAACTTCCTTAGCTTTTTATCTTAATAGAAAGCTCCTAGTAATAAATATTAGAGTCTATAGTCTTCCTTTAGCTCCTCTCCTTAACTATTAATTATTATAGAACTAGTTTCTCCCGTCTTATAAGTTAATTAATAGACTTATAATAACTACCTTAGTAGACGTAGGCGCTTATAGATAAATAAGGAGTATATTAAGGGACTTAGCTTTAATTTAGGTAACTATAGTATCCCTTATATCTGTATCTTTAAAATCGTCTTCTATACCTCTAACTATCTTATAGTAGAGTAGTTAGCTAGGCTTAGTAGGCCTCGTAATATAGTAAGTAACTACTAAGATATCCTTAGTATATATTAGAGTTACTATTTTAAGTATATTAATAATATTAAATATACTAGCTATAACCTATTATAAATATAAGGGGCGATTTATCTCCTCTACTACTTCTAAGGTCTTATTCTAATATTTAGCGAGGATATATTTTAATACTACGTTAAAAGGGTCTATCTAACTAGGGATATTATCTATCCTAGGTAGAGGGCGCGTACTATATTTAATTAGCTAAAGCTAGTAACTAAGCTTATTAGGAGGTCTAAAGCCTAGGATATCTCTATTATTTTATCCCTATACTTAAAACCTACTTATACTTAGTTTATTATATATAGGTTCTATTAAAAGTCTAATTTTAAGGATAAGAAGGTTTAAGGATTTTAACTCCTAGATCTATATATCTAATACTTTATTATTATAAAAAATAACTTTCCCTATTATAATATATTAGGAGAAAAGTTAATAAGGGGAAAGGGTAAGTAATTCGCAGATTAAAGAGCTAAATAGAAGTAATATTTAAAGAAAAAGAGGAGCTATAGCGTAGTATCTAATATTATATAGTTAGTAGATAAATTAAGTTTAAAAGTAAATAATATATATAAAGGAGAGAGAGAAACTAGAGGGCTTAAAGGGTAAGGAGTGCGTTTTTATATTTACTAATTATTTTAATAATATAGTAATTTATTAGTAGCCTATAGAAGGAATAATTAACTCTCCTCCCTTACTCTCCTTAGCCTTAATAAAGTAAAATAAACTTAGGATTAAAAACCTATAATAAATAGAATAATAAATTAGGGTAGTTATATATAGGGAAAGAATAAAGGAAATAATAGTTAGTAATAGCTATTAAAACGAGCAGCCTAGTTATAAATTAAATAAATATTCTCCTCTATTCTCTATTATTAACTTCTCCCCCCTCTAATAACTACTTTTAGTTAGCTACTTTAATCTTTATTTAACCCCTTTATACTTTCTCTCTTATATTTATATATTATACCTTCTTATTATAGCTAATTACTACTTCTTTATTTTAGGTATTAAAAATACTAATTAACCTTACCCTTATTATCTCCTATTTATAGTAACCCTTTAGGTCCTTAGCTCTAATATCCCTATACTTAAAATAAAGAAAAGTAATATACCTCTTTTTATTTAATACTCTAATAACTAACTTTAGGTATTCCTTCCCTTCTTTTTAATATCCCTATACCCTCTAGCTAATAATTATAATTCTTAAGTAGCTATAAGCCTTATTTAGCTCTAACTTAATATCCCTAGTAATAAATACTTAGAGGTAGCCTTTAGACTATAGATATTCTCTAATAAAACCGCTAAGGTAATAAGGCTAGCTTTCTAGAAGGCTTATCTTAGTAAATAGGACTTTAAATAAATATTGAAGGTAACTAAGGGGTCTAGAGAATTCTACTATTAAGTCTTTATCTATACCTCTATTACTTTCCTTGCTAGCTTATAGGAGATAAAGGTCTTTTAGTATATAGTAGCTATATATAGCTTATTTATTTAATCCTAAGGCAGTTATAATATAATACCCTATATTTACTATAAAGATCAGGCTTATACTACTAAAAACTTTATATTAGGTATTTATATCTATAAACCGTACTTTAAGTATATCTTAATACTAAGTACTCTTTATACTAACTACTTCTTCTATAAAACTTAAGAGAGTTACTTATATAATAATCTAAGTATCTATAAGCGCTATAGGTATAGAATTAAGTATAATAATAAGGTAAGGAGGAATAGAGAATTTAATAGTATTAAGGAGATCCTATAGTCCTAAATTCTAATAGATACTATAGTTATAGCTATAGCTAAGTTTAACTTCTCGCTCCTTTATAATAAATACTATTAATAGGCCTAGGAATCTTATCCTAAAGCTAGGTTTATATACTCTTATTACCCTTTTATAATAGAGCTACCTCTAGAGTTCGACCTTATAGAAATCGCAGACTACTTAGGGCTTCGCCTTATAATTTAGGGTAGGAAAGCAGGGTTTCTAGATATATTTATATAATATATAGGGGGGGGGTAAAAAGGAAAAGAGAATAAGAAGCTAGTTAGGTTTTAATAAGAAATTAAGGCGAATATTATATAAATAGGACTATAAAGTTAAGGTCGAAGCGTATCTAGGTATAAAAATTAATATAATCCTTTTTATAAATATCCTTCTCTTTCTCTTTAGTAGAAGGTAATATAATATTAATAATAATTTTTTCTAGAGAAAAAGAGGGGGAGTAAGAAAAGTCTATTAATATCTTTATTAGGGGCTAGTAACTATAATTTAATACCCTCTCTCTCTTTCTCTTCTTCCTTCTTATTTTTAGGTTATTAATCTTATATTTATTTAGCGAGGAAGGGTAGCTTTAGTATTATTACTAGGAGGTTAAGGATCTTATACTTTCCTAGGCTAAATTACCCTACTATAACTACTAATAGATATTAAAGCTATCTAAGCTATTATTATATTAAATAGTAATAAGGGGTATACTTTAAATAAGTAGGGAGTTACTAATACTATCTCTTACTCCTATCCCTAAAGTTTAAGAATATTATCTCTAGAATCTTAAACTTTTAAACTAAGAGATAAAAGGAAGGGAAAGTTAAAATAGGTCTATAAATTATTAATTAAAATAAGTTATAATAAAAGAAACCTTATATATCCCCTAGATCCTCTATCTTAATATACTCCTTTTCTTTCTCTTTTAGTATTTTAGGAATCTTAATAAC
>JAVHLU010003053.1:0-13636 GCA_036785755.1 Colletotrichum ledebouriae
ACTCTCTAAGAAGCCTATAAAGGCTATTAAAAAGAGCAAAAGAATCTACCTCTAGGTACTATTAGAAAGGGCTAGAACTAATAGGAACTAGAAAGATAATAAATAATATAGCTCTACTTATAAATAGATAAGAATATTAAAAGTAAGCTTAAAAGATATATAAAATAATTCGCAGATCTAATTAAAAGAGATAATCCAATTTAAGTATAGATTCGCTAAGAAAATACTAAAAAACGAGGTAAAAGATTATTAAAGTACTAATTATAATAATATATCTATAATACTAAAGTCCGCTACGCTCCTCTCCTCCACGCTCTACTCTATAGTCTTCCTATAATAGGTCCGTGCGCTAAGGGAGTTTTTTCAAAAGTTACGCAGCTAAGTCTATCTTATCCTATCCTAGTACCTCTTCTCTTAATATATTATAAAAAGGGCCCTGGGGGGGTATAAGCTCCCTTCTATCTTGTCTTAGTGTAAGGTTAAACTAGTAACCTACCCCTAGTTACTTAGGGGGTAGTAAGTAAGCCTTATTAGAGTTAAATAAGTTAGGAAACTCCCTTAAGACCTAGATTAGTAAATAGTATTATTAATTATTCTTTAGTTTTAGGTTTAAGGCTTTCTTAATATTAGCTAAGCTAATAGCTTATACTAGTACCTCTATAATACCCTCCTAGTACTTACCCTATTATCTTGCCAGGTATTAGTAAATTATAGAGAATAAGGGTATATTGAGGAACCTTATAGCCCTTATTTCCTTTATAAGGAGCGCTTCTTTTTAATCCTTTAGGTATAGCCTAACTTATCCCCTCCTATAGTATCCTTAGAAAGCTATAGCGTTATAAATAACCTAGTTCTATTCTATCTAAGGGCGCCTTAAGAGGATACTAGGGTCAAGGCTATTAACTATATATATTAAGATATACTAGGTATAACTACTCGTTTCTAGATTAAATACTACTATACTTAGTATATTACTTAGTAATAATCTACTAAGTATATACCCCCTTATAAGTTAGTATCTCTTCTTATTATATTAAGTTCGGAATTACGCCGCAGCCCCTTCGTAAAAAGGCAATAATAAAGTCACCTAGCTCGTAAGCATAACTCGGGAAATACTATATAGGTATTTTAACCTATACCTTCTATTAGTTAAGGAAAATAATATAGGAACCCTATACGTTCCTATTACTCATAAGCAAACCCTCTAAATATTACTATATAAAGTTAGACGCGCGCTATACTAGGGCTAATTATATCGGAGCCGAATAGGCTACTATAGCTCTTATAGCAAAGCTACTATACGAGATAACTCCTTAACCTAAAAGGTCAGCCTTCTAGTAAGGTACTAAAGGTACTATAAAGGCTACTATATAAGATAACTCCTTAACTTAAAAGGTTAACCTTCTAGTAAGGTGAATGCTACTATATAAGAGGTAACTTCTTAACTAAAGAGGTCTTTCCTAAGAGGTTCTTATAGCTTAACCTAGGCGTAGCTTATAATACTATCCCCCCTCCTAGCTAGTCCCCCCCTAGGCGTAGGCTAGGTTACTATTATTATTTATAATTAGCTTATATAAAGCTTTATACCTATTTACTATAGCGGTCTCTATAATAGCCTCTATAGGTTCCTAGGTAGGCTCTATATACCCTTCTTACTTAACTAGGACCTTACGCCTCCGCCCTCGCCTAACTACTTTCTATTACGCTATATATATCTCCTCTACGAGCTACTTAAATTCGCTATTATTAGCTATAATTAGTAGTAGCTAGGGGTCTATTTTTATCTACGCGGGTAAGGGGTCCTCTAGTACTCTCTAGAGGAGGTCTATATAGAACCTTAGGTAGATATTACTAAGTATATCTAACTTAATAATATATAAGCTTAGTACTCTAATTATAATATACTTATAGTATAATTATAATAGCTTCTTACTAGGCCTAGGGCTCTTATAGTTAGCTATTAAAAGCTAAACCTTATCGCCTACTTAGTACTCCTCTATAAGTATCTTATACTAGTTCGTATTCTCCTCGCTATACTATTAGGTAGCTATAATACTTATTTAGATAAAGTCTACTACCTCCTATAGCCTTATTACTAGGAGAGTAGCTACTATATCCCTAGAGGGGGCCTCCTCTATTATATTATCTACTATAAATATAGGGTTAGTATAATACCTATATTCTAAGAAGAATAGCGAGAGCCTAGTTATATTACTAACCTTATTATAGAGCGCTAGCTAGGTAGTAAGTAAGAGCTACCCCTAGTTATCCTATACCTAGGTTAGAAATACCTATAAGATAGCTTATATCTCCTAGTTCTACCTCTTAGTATTACTATTAGTCTATAGGTAGTATATAGTGCTTAGCCTCTTTATACTAATAGGGTAATAGAATTTAGCCTAGAAGTAGCTTACCTAGTTAGAGCTTTAATTACTAATAATACTATATAGGAACCTATAGAACTAGAAGTAAGAGGTAAGGAACTAGTAGGTATAAGCTTCTACCTCTATAGTACCTATCCTATTTAATATTACTAACTTACCTAGCCTATTAATTATAACTTAAAAGTATTAGCTAGTATTATCCCTTATAAGTAGTAAGTTTATAATAAAGTCTATAAAGAGGTCTAAGTATAACTAGGTAGGTATTAGTAAGAGCTTTAGGAAGCCCCTCTTAGCTTACCTCTAGATATATATCTCTTTATAGATATTATAGTTCCTTATAAATTTCTATATTATTTAAAATTATCCTAGCTAATAGAACTACTAGCTTACTATTAAGCTCGGAATTACGCCGCAGCCCCTTCGCAAAAAGACTATAACAAATTCACCTAGTTCGCAGGTATAATTCGGGAAACACTATATAGGTAATTTAACCTATACCCTCTACTAGTTAAGGAAAATAATATAGGAACCCTATACGTTCCTACTACTTATAAGCAAACCCTCGTATAGAGTCGGATACGCGCTATACTAGGGCTAATTATATTAGAGCTGAACGGGCTACTAAGGCTCTCGTAGCAAAGCCACTATATAAGATAACTCCTTAACCTAAAAGGTCGACCTTCGAGCAAGGTGCTAAAGGTGCTACGAAAGCTACTATATAAGATAACTCCTTAACCTAAAAGGTCGACCTTCTAGTAAGGTGCTACGAACGCTACTATATAAGAGGTAACTCCTTAACTAAAGAGGTCTTTCCTAAGAGGTTCTTATAGCTAGAAGCATAAGAAGCTCTATTATAAGTAGGGCCTTATACCTCTCCCTCTTCCTTATCCCTTAACTATATTAGTACTAAACCCTATATATAAAAACGCTAAGCTTGCGCGAGGCACGCCCTTTAATACTAATAATATGCGAGAGCTCGCTAAAGAGTTTAGTATTAATATAATTAATAAAACCCGTTCTTTTTTTAACTACTCCGTTATATATAGAGAGTATATCGTTAGTATAGCCCTTAAGAGGGCTCTTATTAATACCCCTAGAGGGGATACTCGCTATTATATTATAGCTAAGTAAGTAGACTTAGTAATAGAAGCTAGGTAGGTTATTATATACCCTATAGAGTAGCCCTTCTTTAAGCAGGTCCTCCGCACTATTAAGGCAGAGGTAGCCTAGGCCCCTTAGGGGAACGTCGGTAAGTATAGCTTACGCCGACTATAATATAGAGAGAGCGTTGCTAACGATAGCATAGCTACTAGCGGACGAAGCGGTGATAGAGGCGGTATTCTAATCGATCGTTAGCAGTGCACTTAGCAAGCTATGCGGCTATAGTAGGCTCACTAATAGCAGCGCGGGTAGTGCGCGAGAGGAAAAGTCAATAGTTTCATAGTCTATTAAATAATTAAAAACCACGTTATTATCAATATAAAGTTAAAAATCGTGAGGCTATAGGCATATATAAGTATAGCTATAGTTAGGAGAGTTATAATCACGTAACCGAAGGCTATATATTATTAGGAGGCGCGGAGTTAGAAGGTCTATTGCACTTAAGCAGGTAAAATCACTATGCAGTGGCCAGAGGCCACTAGCTTACTATTTCTAGCGTGCTATTATAGCCTAAGTAAATAGTTATACTTAAGCTATAGCTCTATTAAATAATCTTTATATAGAGCTCCCCTAGTAAGTTATTATTATCCTCCCCGCTAGGTACTTATAGCCTCCCTTTAAACGTTAATCTCCTCTAACTATTAATATTATACTTACTAATTTAGACCTTAGCCTTTATATTTAGTAGGAAGCTCTAAAGCTAGTAAGTAACTATATAGTATATAGCTTTATATATTATATCCTTCTTTATAGTTTCTAGCTATAGCGCCTATAGTTTAGGGGTATTATTAAAGACTATAATATCTAGGGCGTCAATATAGCCCTTCTAACTTCTCCTTACTAGGGAGCTAACTATAGGGTCCCTATAGGGGTAAGCGCGGTTTAGTATTAGCTAAAAGACCCTCCCCTATTTCTACTTATTATCCTACCCTTATAGCGCGTCCTACTCTCTCTAAGAGAGGGTATTAAGGGCTATGACTTCCTTATTATAGCGGTATTTAATAGTAAAATTATACTAGGATAGCTCCTCTACTTACTAGCTCTAGCGCTCTATAAGGCGCTACTTTTTTATAAAATATTTAAGCCCCTAATAATTAGTTAGTACCTTAAATATAGTTAAAATATATAGCTCTACCCTCTATATATATAAATAAAAAAGGATTACTAGGAGCTCCTTATTATAGATCGGGTAGTTATACTCTATAGGTAAGAGCTTCTATAAGTAGAATGCTATAAGATACTAAATACCCTCTAAGTTAACTTATAAGAATACCCCTCTTAATATAAATCCTAAATAGTTAGTTTTAATAATAATCTTACTTCTAGACTAAACTAGCGGAGTATTAGCTAGGTATTAAAAAGCTACTTAAGCTATAAGAAGGCTTATTCTTATTTATCTCCCTACTAGAACGTTATATTCTTCCTAATAAGTAGTATAAGTAATTTAATAATATCCCTATATTCTAGTATAAATATATTATAATAGTTTATAAACCTTAAGATGCTCTAGACCCCCTTTAGGGAGGTAGGGGGTAACTACTTAGTAATTACCTAGAGTTTCTTAAGGTCATAAGAGAGACCCTCTCCTATTATTATAATAAACCCTATATACTTAACGCTCTTAGTTAAGAAGTCGTATTTTATAGGGTCGAGGTTTAGGCCTATATTTACTAGCCTCTAGAGGACCTCCTAGACCTTCCTCTTATAGTTTTCCCTTATTCTATTAGAGTAAATTAATATATTATTTATATAAGTAGTAATAAAGTTATTAAAGAAGTCTTATAGGGTGCTATTAATATATCGCTAGAAGCTAGTAGGGGTATTAATTAGGCTAAATAAATAAACTACCTACTAAAATAACTTATACTAGGTATAGAATATAGTTCTCTCTTAATACTCCTCTACTACCTTTAACTTATAGAAAGCTATTATTATATCTAGCTTAGTATATTACTTAGCTATACTTACTTAGTATAATATCTTAGAGATTAGTAGGAGGGGGTAGTAGTTTTGCTTAGTAATTATATTAAGGGCCCTATAGTTAATATAGAAGCGAATTACCCTACCTAGCTTCCTTATAAAGAGTACTAATACCCTAGTAAGTAAGCTACTAGCCTTAATAAACCCCTTATTTAAGAGGTCTTATAAGGTCTTTTTTAATACTAGTAGCTCTTCTCTTAATATATTATAAAAGGGGCCTTAGGGGAGTAATAGCTCCCTCCGATTTAGTTCTAATATAAGGTTAATCTAGTAGTTTACTCTTAATTACCTAGGGGGTAATAAGTAAGTCTTATTAGGGTTAAATAGGTTAGGAAACTCCCTTAAGACCTAGCTTAGTAAATAGTATTATTAATCCTCCTTTAGTTTTAGGTTTAAGGCTTTCTTAATATTAGCTAAGCTAATAGCTTATATTAATACCTCTATAGTACTATCTTAGTATATACCCTATTATCTCGCTAGGTATTAGTAGATTATAGAGAATAAGGGTATATTAAGGAACCTCGTAGCCCTTATTTCCTTTATATAGGGTATTTCTTCCTAATCCTTTAGATATAGCCTAACTTATCCCCTCCTATAGTATATTTAGTAGGCTATAGCGTTATAAATAACTTAGCTCTGCTCTATCTAGGGGCGCGCTTAGAGGATATTAAGGTCTAGGCTATTAACTATATATATAAAGATATACTAGGTATAACTACTTATTTCTAGGTTAAATGCTATTATACTTAGCGTGTTACCTAGTAATAGTCTACTAAGTATATACCCTCCTATAGGTTAGTATCTCTTTTTAATATATAGAAGGTAGAGGTATTAAGCTAGGGAAAGGTTAATTATTATATAAGTATTACTCCTAGTATTTACTAGAGTATAAGCTAGATATCCTCTATTAACTCTAACTTAAATAATAATAAGCCTATTATTAGCTAGTTATTCCTATTTATATTCTTCTTAACCTAATATCTCCTCCTTAGTAAGCTCTAGGGCCTAATTATACTCTAGTGTTAGTCTTTTTCTAACTCCTTATCTTCTTCTAAGGAGTTAGTTATTACTTAGTAGTTATTTATAACCTTATAATATACTAGTTCTTCTTTTAAGGTTTTTATTTTAATAACTCTAGGTAGCTAGTCCTCCTTATTAGAGTAACGCTAGGTAATATAACCTCTAGCTCTATAAATATAATAAGTATAGGGGTTCCTTATACCCTTCTAAAGCTATTAGTATTATATTAGGGAGGTACCTAAGGAGGACCTAGAGTTTTAGTAATTATAGCGCCTTATCTCCTTAAATTATAAGATATATATAGCTCTAGTTATATAGGTATCGCCCTTAGTATTCTTAGTAATAGGTCTCTAGTAGGTTACTAGGTAGTTATTAATAACCTTCTAGCGCTCTACTTTCTATATAATACTCTAGACTTTTAAGAGCTAGCTACTATAATTAGCTAGTAGGTTAATAATAATTAGCTAATCCCTTAGCCTAGGGGTAAGGGAGGCCTCTAGAAGTAAGATCTAGACTTAACTAAGCTAGTTTATATTACCTATATTAGCTAGTATTTACTTAAATCTTAGTAGAAAGGTTACTAGGGATTTATTCTCTTTTTATTAGAAGGTTTATAGTTAGGCTATAGCTTATAACTAGATATTTAAGTCCTTATATATCTAGTCTAGGTAGGCTATAAAATCCTTAGGGTTATATTTTCCCCTACCCCCTATAGCTTTATAGAAAGTAGAGACTACTTACTAAGTTATAGTATCTAAGTAGGAGTTAATAAGGTAATATACCTCTATATCTATAATATAGAACGCCCTATTTATAGTAATCTTATACCTTATTTATTATACCTAGGTAATATATTCCTTCTACTTACTTAAAAACCTCGGGGGTAGGGGTAATAGCTTCTAGCGTACTATACTAGGTATTACTAGTACCTTACTAGTAGTACTTATAGAGGTCTATATAGCTATACGCTAGCTATTCCCTTATTTAACCTCTTATAACTATTACTAGAGGGACTCTATTACTACTACTAAATTAGCTTATAATAGCTTATCTCGAGTTTTAGCTATACTACTATTAACTATCTTACTAAATAGTAGGGAGCGGTCTTTAACTTATTATTATTATTATTATAATAAGCTTAAATATATAAGGGGTTAGACCTATTTTATTCAATAAGAGGTTACTATAATACTATTTATTTAAGCTAAAGAGGAAAAGGGGAAGTTTTCCTCTCTAGTAGAGATTTTACTAGTCTATAGGGAATAACTAGGTAGGCCCTAGGTAGGCCCTAGGTAGCTCCTTGAGGCGGTTAACCTAGGTAGAAGCCTAGGTAGGCTTAACCCGGGCGTAGCCTGTAACACTATTTAACCCTTATACTTACTATTTATAATTTGCTATATTATATAGACTAGGGCTCTAAATAATATAAGTCTAGAGTTACCTTATTCTATAAAGTCCTAAGTATAAAGCTTATATAAGGTCTTATTAGCCTCTGGCCACTGCATAGTGATTTTACCTGCTCAAGTGCAACAGACCTTCTAACTCCGCGCCTCCTGACAATACATAGCCTTCGGTCACGTGATCCTTGCCTCAGTAGCCCGTTCGGCTCCGATGTAATCGGCCCCGGTGTGGCGCGCGTCTGACTCTATGCGAGGGTTTGCTTGCGAGTAGTAGGAACGTATAGGGTTCTTATATTATTTTCCTTAACTAGTAGAGGGTATAAGTTAAAATACCTATATAGTATTTCCCGAATTATACCTGCGAACTAGGTGAATTTGTTGTAGTCTTTTTGCGAAGGGGCTGCGGCGTAATTCCGAGCTTAATAAGGTCTTATTAATAAGTATCTTATTTTGTTTACTAACTAGGTAACGTTATTTTCTAATATTTATATTCTACTATCTTTTAATAAGTTTAACCTTAAGGTATCAATCTTCTAGAAGGTTAATTAGTTTTTAGTCCTTCTAGATAGTAGGGTAATATAATATAATCTCTTTAAGGTATTAGATCGCTTTCGCGTCTTAGTTATAGATATATATAGCTTCTTAAGTAATAACTACTAATAAGCTTCCTAGCTTAGTTATACCTATCTTATTATTTAGGTTAATATTCCCCTTATAGATATCTCCCTAATTTAGCGTTAGATTATCCTTTATTATACCTTAGTTTATAAGCGCTTCTTTATTAGTTAGGTTGGAGATTTCTACTTATTTATTGACTAATAGTTCTAGTAATTAAATTAATATAGCGAGCTTATAATCTAAAGGCTTACAAATAGCGTGATAAATTAGATCCTTATATAACAATATTAAGAAGGCTACTTATAGTTAATTATAAGTCTTTAGCTTAAGGTATATATTAGACTTAAAGGGCAATAGGGGGCCTCTAGCCACTGCATAGTGACTTTACCTGCTTAAGTGCAATAGACCTTTTAACTTCGCGCCTCCTAATAATATATAGCCTTCGGTTACGTGATCCTCTCCTGACTATAGCTATGCTTATATATACCTATTAATAGCCTCACCACCTTTAACTTTATATTAATAATAACGTGGTTTTTGATTATTTAAGAGACTATAAAAGTATTAACTTTTCCTCTCGTATACTACCCGCGCTACTAATACCGCCTCTATTACTACTTCGTCAGCTAGAAGTCGTTACTATCTTTATAGCTATGCTGTTATTAGTAACGCTCTCTCTATATTAAAGTAGTTAGCGCAAGCTATACTTACTAATATTCCCTTAAGGGGCCTAGGCTGCCTGTGCCTTAATAATACGGAGGACCTTCTTAAAAAAGGGTTAATCTATAGGGTATATAATAACCCGCTTAGCTTCTTTTACTAAGTTAGCTTACTTAACTATAACATTATCGCGCCTTATAGGGTCCCCTAGGGTATTAGGGAGAGCCCTTATAAGGGCTATAGTTATAATATACTCTCCATATATAATAAAGTAGTTAATAAAGGAGCGGGCTTTATTAATTATATTAATACTAAACTCTCTAGCGAGCTCTTTTATATTATTAGTATTAAAACGTATACCTCGCGTAAGCTTAGCGTTTTTATATAAAGGGTTTAGTACTAGTATCTTTAAGGATTTATTATAGGTTATAGGGATAAGGAAGAGGGAGAGGTATAAAGCCCTACTTATAGTAGAGCTTCTTATACTTCTAGCTAGAAGAACCTCTTAGGAAAGACCTCTTTAGTTAAGGAGCTATCTCTTATATAGTATTATTCGCAATACCTTACTAGAAGGTTAACCTTTTAAGTTAAGGAGTTATCTTATATAGTAGCTTTTATAGCACCTTATTAGAAGGTTTAGCAAGGGTATTACTATAAGAGCCTTAGTAGCCCGTTTAGCTCTAATATAATTAGCTCTAGTATAGCATATATCTAACTTTATATAAGGGTTTACTTATAAGTAGTAGGAATATATAGGGTTCTTATATTACTTTCCTTAATTAGTAGAGGGTATATATTAAAATACCTATATAGTATTTGCTAAATTATGCTTATAAACTAGGTGAATTTATTATAGTCTTTTTGCGAAGGGGCTGCGGTATAATTCCGAACTTAAAGGGTAATAGGGTTCTAAGCTTAATACCTCGCTTAGTTTTTAATAGATAAGGAGCGTTATTAATAATAGGAAGAAAGAGTGAATTACCTATATATATATATTGTGATGGGCGCAGTGGTGGGGCTACCCACCCTGCGCGTAGTGGGAAAGCTGGGATTATGTAAGCCCGCGCGTATATATATATGCGCCCGCGCGCGCGCGCCCTTAGAGTAGTTCTTCCCTAATACATACATAACACACAACGTATCACGCTCTTTTTGTTAGGGTCCTTCTATTTGCGTAGCCACAGTCATCCTATCCCATCTCAATACCCACACCCTTAATATTTTAGGCTAAATAGAAGGGACTCCATCTTACTAATAGTACATTAATTTAGATAGTAGAGCGGTTATTTAGCATAATAATTATATTCCTCGTAGTATATAGATTATAACCCTTTAGTAGGACTTTTCAATAGATCTAAGAAGGAATTACTATATTATTATGTAATATAATTTAGATATATAATTCTAAGTTTGAGATATGAAGCCAATTAGGTATATTAAAGTCTTACCTTATAAGTAGTCTAGCGTCTAAGTAAAGGATAAGCTATACTCTTATATAAAGCTTAGTAGTTATTATTTACTTATTAGGTTATTATCTTTATATCAGAATTAAAAAGGTTACCTAAGTAATAGTTTTAAGGCTTCTAATACCTTAGAGCTTAAATACCTTAGGTTCTGAGGAGAGGGTATAGAACTATTATTAATAGGCTTCGCTTATAATTAAGTAGTTTGCGCTAGTATTAATAAAGATTATAATTAGTAGTCTATCATAATATCCTCGGATAATAATCTTTATATATATATATAGTAATATAAACGTATAAATATATATTACTATAGCTTAATAGGATTAATAAGCGATATATTTAGCTAAGGGGATAGAAGGGTTTAATATGAGAAGATATTATTGAAATTAGTATATAGCGTAGTATTATAAAGGTGTATTTTATAAGAGCAGATTCATAGATCCTCTAGGAGCGAATTCTAGAATAAATTAATATTAAAAATAGGGTACTAATCCTTATATCTAGGGATATACTCTAGAGGGTGTTTATAGTAATAAGTAGATTAAGTAACAAGGTTAATATACTTAGGATTGTCTTTTTATTACTCTTACTTATCTTTATTATTAGTACTAATAACTAAATCTTTTTTATATAAGTCTAACTTTTCGCTAGCCTTATTATATTAGATATAGTTGGACTCGCCCTTATCTAATGAAATATATACTTCCTCTTCTATTTACTTATGACTAGTCCCTCTGAATATATATACTAAAGTGTAACTAAGTAGTTAAGGATAATAAACGCGTTAACTAAGCTAATTATATTAGTATTTAGGCTTTTATTATTAATTAAATTAAATCTCTTTATAAGAGCAACTTAATAAGGGTTTAGTAGTAATATTAGTAGCTTGTTTTATAGGTCTTAATAAAAATTGGCTAGACGTAGTCTCCTTTAGGTTTATATAATATAGGTAATAAGTAATAGTAGTATAGCTTATTCTCGAGGTCTCTTTTGGTAATAATTATATTAACGTAGTTCCTGTATAAGTCGTTTTAATAGATAGTTAGACTAGGGCTTACTAGGATCCTTTAGTAGATATTTAATACTAACTAGGGACTATCTTCTATAGGCTTATAATAAACTTATCGTAGTTTATATTACTAGTTAGTTATGGAATACTAATAACTAGTTCTCTATCTATTTTATTATATATAATAGTTAATACCCTAGCTTTGCTCTCCTCAGTATCCTTATAGAGTTAAGTAATCTTAGTTATCTAGTACTAAATATTATATTAATTATATATATTATATAGAGTATATCTCTCTTTTATTTAATATGCTTTAGCAATCTTTTATAATAAATAAAAACGTTTAAGTAATAACTCTTTCTAATAGTCTAATCTATAATTAGGGTCCTTAAGTTCTACCTTCTTATCTAACGTTCGGTTAGTATAGTACTAGTCTAATATATACCTTAATAGGTTTTAATAAAGGTTAATGCTAGCTATAGCTTAGTTCTTATTAACTAACTTAATATAACTATTAAAAGTATTAATAAAAGTATATATATTTTAGTAAACAGTTTTTAAACAACTATTAATATATATATTATTAACTTTATTATTATATAAAAGCAGGTTAAATAACCTAATTATATTAATCTTAAAGCGAGGAGTGCTACGCCTAGGCTTGATAGCTAATATATTAGCTATTACTTATACTACCCTTTCCTAATCTATAGAGAGGAGGAATATGAGAAAGTTATAGCTAATGAAGAACTTATTAGGGTTAGAGAAAGGTTTATTAATATCTCTTAATCTAGCTAGTAGTTAATAATACTAATTAACTTAATTATTACTACTACTATAGCTTAGGCTACCTCCTCTACTATTTTAGTCTTTAGGGTTATTATTATTACCTCTATTACTAGGGTCTCTACGTAATATAAGTGGTAATAATAATAGAGGAGTATCCTCTTAATATTTAGTATCCTATTTATATCCTTTACCTTTATTAAGGTTTAATAGTCTAGCTTTAAGATCCTATAAGCCTATCCTATTTCAATATTTACCCTAGCTATATAAGCTTGAGTAACTCTATAGGTTACTTAGCTTAGATATAAAAGAGCTACCTAAACCTTTTCCTTAAGCTAGGAATAAAGTAGATATAACCTTATTTTCCTTAAATAATATATAGAATATATCTAGGCTTAGCTCTCGTATTCATATAATAATAATATCTTTTGATATAGGTTGAAGAGGTAGGGGTTATAAAGTATTTATACACATTTATCTAAACTTATAATATTCCTCCACAGTTAATAGAAATACTAAGAAAGCTTGAGGAATTATTGTTATATTAAATTTAGATATAGGCTTTAGAATATCTAGATTATTTATACTTTAGCTCTTAGGGTCTTATAGCTTCCCCTCTTTTTATTCTTTTTAAAAGGGAGTATTAAATCTAATATCTAGCCCTATTTAGTCCCAATTTAATATATAAATTATAATTAGGGAGGTTAAGGTAACATTACTATATAATAATAGTAGTAAATAGTTATAGGTCTTAGGACCTTATATTAAATATATTAAGTAGTCTTATATACTTCCTTATATCCTAGCGACTTTTAAATTTATCTATTGAGCTCGGAATTACGCCGCAGCCCCTTCGCAAAAAGACTATAACAGATTCACCTAGTTCGCAGGTATAATTCGGGAAATACTATATAGGTATTTTAACCTATACCCTCTACTAGTTAAGGAAAATAATATAGGAACCCTATATATTCCTACTACTCGTAAGCAAACCCTCTAAGTATTACAAAGTTAGACGCGCGCTACACTAGGGCTAATTATATTAGAGCTAAACGGGCTACTAAGGCTCTCGTGGCCTAGAAAAGCTACTATATAAGATAACTCCTTAACCTAAAAGGTTAACCTTCTAGTAAGGTAAACGCTACTATATAA
>JAVHLU010003054.1:0-13624 GCA_036785755.1 Colletotrichum ledebouriae
TACTTACTACTAAAGAGAAAGAGAAGGATACTTATAAAAAGGATTATATTAATTTTTATACCTAGATATACTTCGACTTTAGCTTTATAGACCTATTTATATAATATTCGCTTTAATTTCTTACTAAAACCTAACTAGCTTCTCATTTTCTTTTTCGTTTTACCCCCCCCTATATAATATATAAATATATCTAGAAACCCTATTTTCCTACTTTATTTTATAATATATAGGCCTAAGTAGTTTATAATTTCTATAAGGTTAAACTCTAGAGGTAGCTCTATTATAAAAGGGTAATAAGAGTATATAAACCTAGCTTTAGGGTAATATTCCTAGGCCTATTAATAGTATTTATTATAAAGGAGCGAGAAGTCAAACTTAGCTATAGCTATAACTATAATATCTACTAGAATTTAGAACTATAAGATCTCCTTAATATTATTAAATTCTCTACTCCTCCTTATTATATTATTATATTTAATTCTATACTTATAGCGCTTATAAATACTTAGATTATTATATAAGTCACTCTCTTAAGTTTTATAGAAGAAGTAGTTAATATAAAGAGTACTTAGTATAGAGATATACTTAAAGTATAGTTTATAAATATAAACGCTAGACATAAGGTTCTTAGTAATATAGGCCTGCTCTTTATAGTAAATATAGGGTACTATATTATAACTACCTTAGGATTAAATAAGTAAGCTATATATAGCTACTCTACGCTAAAAAGTATTTATCTCCTATAAGCTAGCGAGAAGAGTAATAGAGGTATAGATAAAGACTTAATAGTAAAATTCTCTAGACCCCTTAGTTACCCTAAATATTTATTTAAAGTCTTATTTACTAAGATAAGCCTTTTAGAAAGCTAGTCTTATTACCTTAGTAATCTTATTAGAGAATATTTATAATATAAAGGCTACTTCTAAGTATTTATTACTAGGGATATTAAGTTAAAGCTAAATAAGGCTTATAGCTACTTAAGAATTATAATTATTAGCTAGAAGGTATAAGGATATTAAAAAGAAGGGAAAGAATACCTAAAGTTAGTTATTAAAGTATTAGATAAAAAGAGGTATATTATCTTTCTTTATTCTAAGTATAAGGATATTAGAACTAAGGACTTAAAGGGTTACTACTAATAAAAGATAATAAGGGCGAGGTTAATTAGTATTTTTAACGCTTAAGATAAGGAAGTTATAATTAGTTATAATAAGAAGATATAATTCGTAAATATAAGAAAGAAAGTATAAAGGGGTTAAATAAAAATTAAAATAGCTAGCTAAAGGTAGTTATTTTAAGAAGAGAAGTTAATAATAGAAGATAAAGGAGGATATTTATTTAATTTATAACTAGGCTACTTATTTTAATAGCTACTACTAACTATTATTTCCTTTCTTCTTTCCTTATATATAACCGCCCTAATTTACTATTCTATTTATTATAGGTTTTATATCCTAAGTTTAGTTTATTTTATTAAAGCTAAAGAGGGTAAGGGAGGAGAGTTACTTATTCTTTCTATAAGCTACTAATAAACTACTATATTATTAAAGCAATTAGTAGATATAAAAACGCACTCCTGACCCCTTAGGCCCTCTAGTTTCTCTCTCCCCTATATATATATTATTTACCTTTAAACTTAATTTATCTACTAATACTATAATATTTATTACTATACTATAGCTCCTCCTTTTCTTTAAATATTACTGCTCTTTAGTCTATAAACTACTTATACTTTCCCCTTATTAACGTTTCTCTTAATATATTATAATAGGGAAAGTTATCTTTTATAATAAAAAAGTATTAAATATATAGATCTAGGAGTTAGAATATTTAAACCTTCTTATCCTTAAAATTAGACCTTTAATAAAGCTTATATTTAATAAACTAAGTATAAATAGGTTTTAAGTATAAGGATAAAATAATAGAGATATCCTAGGCTTTAGACCTCCTAATAAGCTTAGTTACTAGCCTTAGCTAATTAAATATAATATACTCCCTCTACCTAGGATAGATAATATCCCTAGTTAAATAAACCTTTTTAATATAATATTAAAATTTATCCTTATTAAATATTAGAATAAGACCTTAGAAATAGTAGAGGAGATAATTTACCTCTCGTATTTATAATAAGTTATAGCTAGTATATTTAATACTATTAGTATACTTAAAATAGTAACTCTAATATATATTAAGGATATCTTAGTAGTTACTCGCTATATTATAAGGCCTACTAAGCCTAGCTAACTACTCTATTATAAGATAGTTAGAGGTATAGAAAACGATTTTAAGAATAGATATATAAGGGATATTATAATTACTTAAATTAAAGCTAAGTCCCCTAATATACTCCTTATTTATCTATAAGCGCCTAAGTCTACTAAAGTAGTTATTATAGGTCTACTAATTAACTTATAAGATAGGAGAAACTAGTTTTATAATAATTAGTAGTTAAAAAGAGGAGCTAAAGGATAACTATAAACTCTAATATTTATTACTAAGAGCTTTCTACTAAGATATAAAGCTAAGGAGGTTTTAATAAGTTAACTATACCTAGTAGAACCTTAATATATAGACCCTTTACTATAAGCTTCTAGTTTCTACTTTATTAACTAGCTTAGGTTTTTTATATAAATTAGAAGCCTAGTACTTCTAAAGTAGCCTATTAAGATAAGGTATTAAGCTTAGATTAATTATTTATTAAAGGCTTTTAGTAATAAAATATCTCCTAAAGGATATTAGATCTAACTAAGGGTAAATAGAATTCTATATAATTAATACTTTAAATTAAGAGATAAAGATATTAAGAAAAGGATAGCTTAACAAGATATTAAATATTAAATAGCTAAATATACCTCTTAATTTATAAACCTAGAGGTTTCTTCTCTAAATAGGATAGATATTAACCTACTAATACTTAAAAATACTAATTTATAAACTAATTTAATAGTTCTTATTAATTTAGAAGAGTTAGATAGAGAGGAAGGATTATTAAAAGAACTAAATATCTAGAATATAAAAAGAAAGAATAATTATAAGAAGTAGAAGAGGGATTATAACTTATAGTAACTAGCTAACTTTATAAAATATCTTAACTACCTTAGGTTTATAAAACTATTTATATTACCTTATATAGCTCCTATTACCCTAAGAAATATTATATTTAACTCTATTAATACCTTAGCGGGATTTAATATTATAAGACCTAAAGGGAACCCTATATTAAATAAAGGTAAGCCTATACTAATAGCCTTATAGTATATATAATAGAACTAAGAATCTATAAATTACTTAATAACCTAGTATAGAAGAGGGTTATTTATTATAACTTTAGCCTAGGTAGAATATTTATTAGACCTTTATAATATATAAGGGAAGCTAATAAGATAAGAGGAGTTAGATAATTTAGAGGTTATAGCTCTTTTTATATTTATAATTAAGGGCTACCCTCGTAATCTCTATATCCTAATTTATAAACTAGCTTAGTAACTTAGGAAAGAAATTAATAAGGCTTTTATAAAGCTTAAAAAAGTAGAGGTAAAGAATCTCTAGGATATTACTAGGGCTTTCTTTCTATTAAACTATAGTAAGTATTACTAGGCTACGATCTTTATAAACTAGTCGACTAGCTATTATTTCTATTATAACTCTATATAGGACTAGAATAGTAATTAGTAGTTTATTAAGGCTATATGGGACCTCAATATATTATATTATAAGATAGGAGCCCTCTATAACTCTAAAAGCCCTTATTAATTAATACCTATATAGTTAATTTTATTTAGTAGATAGATAGATTTATATATAGCCTCTAATATATTAAATAGGCTAGAGCTCTAATTTAAGAAGGATTACTATCTCTACGTTTTAGTAATATAGCCTTAAGCGATAGTATATTATTCTTTAACTCTAAAATTCCCTTAGTTACTTAATATATATCTATAATTACTACTAAGTTCTATAACTTAACTATTAATAGTAATATAGTTCTATAAGATACCCTATTAAGCTAAGAAGACTTCGAGAAAGCACCTTTCTTCTCTTTATACCCTCTTACTCCTTTACTTATAGATAATAATATAATCGACTTTAGAAATAATAATAACGTTACGCTATCTCTTATAGTAGATATTCCTTAACTTATTTATAAAATATTAGTATTATCTAGGTCTACTTTATCTAAAATACTAGATAATAAGCTTAAATACCTTAGATATTAGCTTTAGTTATAAGTCTTATAGACGCTAAGTCGTAGTATAATTATTAAGCTATACCTAAGAACTATATTTATAAATATATTATTATATCCTAAGAGGCCTAGTCCTTTAAATAAGTATAACTATAGCTATATAAACTATATCTAGTAGAGAGTTAACTAGTAGGATTAGATTAAGTAGAATACGCCTAAGGGAGTATATTATTATAACTTCTCATACCTAGTATAATAAGGTAAGTAGTTTTAGCTATATTAAAGATTAGAATAGGATAAGGAGTATAATAGAGAGGAAGAGGTAATAAGACTATTATTAAGATATAACTTATAATAGAAAAGAATTAAACCTAAGGGATTACTTTAATAATAAGATTACCTACCTAGAAGATATTATTAATAGATTAGATCTATAAATAGAGTTTATTTATTATTTCTATAAAGTAGTTTTAAATATTTTTTAAGACTCTCTTTTATAATATTATAAAAGGTCTTAAGGGGATAATTAGAATAGGATAAGATAGACTTAGCTATATAATCTTTAAAAAACTCCCTTAGTATACAAACCTATTATAAGAAGACTATAGAGTAGAGCGTAGAAGAGAAGAGTATAGTAGACTTTAGGATAGTAAATATATTATTATAATTAGTACCTTAATAATCCTATACCTCGTTTTTTAGTATTTTCTTAGCGAATCTACGCCTAATTAAGATAATCTCTCCTAATTAGATCTATAAATTATTCAATATATCTTTTAAGCCTACTTATAATATTCTTACCCGTTTATAGGTAGAGCTATGCTATTTGTTATCTCTCTAGTTCCTATTAGTTCTAGCCCTTTCTAATAGTAGTATTATTAAAACGTTATAAGAAGTTTTATAAGAGTAAGTCCCTAGCTTTATTAATCTCTATATCCTCTAGGGTATAGTTAGGTCTCTATAATAGACTATTAGCTAGGTTATAGCGACCTAGTTAGTATTAAATTTTAAAGTTAAGGATTTAAAAGATCTTATAATAGCTAAGCCTAGTAGCTACTAAATGGCTTTTTATTAGTAAGCTACTAGTAACCTAAGTAGTTAGTAATAAATTAGATATAATACTAGGAGTAAAGCAGGTAGTACTACTACCTTATTACTACCTCTCTAATAGCTAGTAGTTCTACCTCTAGCGTGCTATATTATAATTACACGCCCTAAAGCTTCTAAGATATAAATATTACTAGTCTTTATATATCCCCCTCTAACTAGCTTAGTATTACCCCTATTATAAAGTCTAATATATTAGTTTTAAGGTAAATTAGGAGTATAGGATTAAAGTAATATAAGATAAGCGCTTCTATAAATAAAGTATAGAGCTAATAGAAAGTAACTAGTACCTCTCTAGTTTTTACTAGCTATTCTTTAGCTATATTAATAAGTTAGTTAGTAAGTAGGCTATATATCTTAGAGTAGTTTTTAATAAATATCCTATAGAACCCTATAAATCCTAGAGATTACTAAATCTCTTATATTATAATAGGTACTAGCTACTTAGCTATTACCTAGACCCTCTTATATTTTATAATAACTCCGTTTATTAAGACTTTAAACCTAAGGAATTTAATCTCCTCCTTAAAAGATTTATACTTATTAGGGTTTATATAGAAGCTATTAGCTTCTAATTAGGTAAGTACCTATTATATAGCTTCTATATAGGAGTCTATTTTATTAGTAAAAATTAAGATATTATCTAAATATATAATATAAATAATATTAACTAGGCCTATAAGTAACTTATTAATAAACGTCTAGAAGGTAGCGGGTATATTAATAAGCCTAAATAATATAATATAATATTTATAGTAGCTATATTATATATAGAATACTATCTTCTACTTATCTCCCTCCTAGATCCTTACCTAGTAATATATATCCTTAAGATTAAGCTTAGTAAAGTACTTAGCTCTAGAGAGCTAGTTAAGAATCTTATTAATTAGAGAGAGGGGGGTATAGTTCTTAGTAATTACCTAGTTAAGCCCCTAGTAGTCTATATATAACTTTAATATACCTCCCTTCTTTAGAATAAATAGAATTAGCGCTCTTACTAGGCTTACTAATAGGCGAATCTATCCCTTCTATAGGGCTTTATAGATATAATCCCTTAATTCTTCTAACTCCTTTTTAGCTAGTAGGTAAATAGGCTTAAATAGGGGCTTAGTTCTAGGCTCCAGGTTAATAGGGTAGCTCCTAGTAGTTTTAAATTCTAGCGTAGTTCCTACTAAGTTAATATTAAATATCTTATTAAAGTCCTAGTACTCTAGTAGGATATTTATTTTAATCCCCTTAGTATCCTTAGGGTCTTAGGTATCCTCCTAGTAGTTAGTAGTTAATATATAGTTAACTTATAGTACTCTTATAAGTATTACTCTCGCTTTGTTTTCAACGCGCCTAAGTTCCTTTATAGTTATAATAAGATAGATACTCTTCTAATATAGGGGAAAGATCTAGCTTAACTCCCTCTAATTAAGATTAGAGCACTCCGCTATATACTAAGGGATCCCTAGGATAGCGTTATAACTATTACTATTACTAACCTTAAAATTATATAAAGCTATCCGCTAGATACTTATATTTTTAGTTATTTAGGTTACTAACTTCTATATACTATAGTTAGGTCTCTTAGATACCTATATTCCCCTAATAAGTTCTAACTTATTACCTTCTAGTTAGGTATTAGTTATAATCCTCTAGTTTATAATATTCTTATTAGCCCTATAATTAATAAGTATAATACTAGTCTTCTAGCTACCTATAACACGGACCTATATCGTTACTTAAATATAATATAGCTAGTCGCTACCCTATTAAATTATACGCGTTACTACCTAGTCCTCCTCTAGTTATTTACTAGAGCAGGGTTTCCCTTTATAGCAGGGGTAGCTATGCTTCCTTTAGTATAGGTACCTTAGCGTAATATAGCCTTTCCTCTTATAACTATAATAAATAATTTCCTTCTTAGTATTAGAAAGGGCTAGAACCGATAGGAACTGGAAAGATAATAAATAATATAGCTCTACCTATAAAGGTGTAAGAATATTATAAGTAAGCTTAAAGGATATATAGAATAATTTATAGATCTAATTAAAAGAGATTATCTAAATTAGGCGTAGGCTTACTAAGAGAAATACTAAAAAACGAGGTATAGGATTATTAAGATACTAATTATAATAATATATATACTATAGTAAAGTCCGCTACGCTCCTCTCCTCTACGCTATACTTTATAATCTTCTTATAATAAGTCTATATACTAAGGGAGCTTTTTAAAAGTTATATAGCTAAGTCTATCTTATCTTATTCTAATTATCCCCTTAAGACTTTTTATAATATTATAAAAGAGAGTCTTAAAAATAAATAAAACTATTTTATAGAAATAGTAAATAAACTCTATTTATAGATCTAACTTATTAATAATATCTTCTAGGTAGGCGATCTTATTATTAAGAAGGTCCCTTAGGTTAAACTATCTTCTACTATAGGTTATATCTTAATAATAGCCTTATTACCTCTTCTTCTTTATTATACTCCTTATCTTATTCTAATCCTTAATATAGCTAAAACTACCCGCTTTATTATACTAGGAATAAGAAGTTATAATAGTACGCTCCCTTAATAGTACGCTCCCTTAGGTATATTCTACTTAATCTAATCCTATTAGTTAACTCTCTACTAGACGTAGTCTATATAGCTATAGTTATACTTATTTAAAGGATTAGGCCTCTTAAGATATAATAGTATATCTATAAGTATAATTCTTAGGCGTAGCTTAATAATTATATTATAACTTAGTATCTATAAGACTTATAACTAAAGCTAATATCTAAGGTATTTAAGCTTATTACTTAGTATTTTAAATAAAGTAGACCTAGATAATACTGATAATATATAAATAAGTTAAGGAGTATTTACTATAGGAGATAGCGTAATATTATTATTATTTCTAAAGTCTATTATATCTTTATTTATAGGTAAAGGAGTAAGAGGGTATAAAGGGAAGAAAGGTGCTTTCTTAAGCTCTTCTTAGCTTAATAAGGTATCTTATAGAGCTGTACTACTATTAATAGTTAAGTTATAGAACTTAGTAGTAATTATAGATATATATTAAGTAACTAAGGGAATTTTAGAATTAGAGAATAATATACGGTTACTTAAGGTTATACTGTTAAGATATAGAGATAGTAATCCTTCTTAAATTAGAGCTCTAGCCTATTCGATATACTAGAGGCTATATATAAATCTATCCCTCTATTAAACTAAATTAATAATATAGGTATTAATCAATAGGAGCTTTTAGAGTTATAGAGGGGCTCCTATCTTATAATACTATATATTAAGGTCCTATATAGCCTTAATAAAGCGCTAATTACTATTCTAGTCCTATATAGAGTTATAATAGAAGTAGTAGCTAGTTAACTAATTTATAAAAATAGTAGCTTAGTAATAATTACTATGATTTAGTAGAAAGAAAGCCCTAGTAATATCCTAGAGATTCTTCGCCTCTATTTCTTTAAGCTCTATAGAAGCCTTTATTAATTTCTTTCCTAGGTTACTAGGCTAGTTTATAAATTAGGGTATAGATATTATAAGGGTAGCTCTTAATTATAAATATAAAAAGGGCTATAACTTCTAAATTATCTAACTCCTCTTATCTTATTAGCTTCCCTTATATATTATAAAGGTCTAATAAATATTCTACTTAGGCTTAAGTTATAATAAATAACCCTCTTCTATACTAGGTTATTAGGCCTCTGGCCACTATATAGTGATTTTACCTGCTTAAGTGCAATAGACCTTCTAACTCCGCGCCTCCTAATAATATATAGCCTTCGGTTATATAATTGTAATTGCTAACTACCTCTCCTAACTATAGCTATACTTATACGTGCCCCACTAGATAGCCTCACGATCTTTAACTTTATATTAATAATAACGTAGTTTTTAATTATTTAAACTACGAAACTATCGACTTTTCCTCTCGCGTACTACCCGCGCTGCTAATACCGCCTCTATTACCGCTTTATCCGCTAGAAGTCGTTACTATCTTTACTATGCCGTTATTAGTAACGCTCTCTCTATATTAAAGTAGTTAGCGTAAGCTATACTTACTAACGTTCCCCTAAGGGGCCTAGGCCGCCTCTACCTTAATAGTATAGAGGACCTGCTTAAAGAAGGGCTACTCTATAGGGTATATAATAACCCGCCTAGCTTCTACTACTAAGTCTACTTACTTAGCTATAATATAATAGCGAGTATCCCCTCTAGGGGTATTAATAAGAGCCCTCTTAAGGGCTATATTAATAATACGCTCTCTATATATAACGGAGTAGTTAAAAAAGGAGCGGGTTTTATTAATTATATTAATACTAAACTCTCTAGCAAGCTCTTGCGCGTTATTAGCGTTAAAGGGTATACCTCGCGCAGGCTTAGCGTTTTTATATATAAGGTCTAGTACTAATATAATTAAGGATTTATTATAGGTTAGATAAGGAAGAGGGAGAGGTATAAGGCCCTGCTCGTAATAGCAGAGCTTCTTATGCTTCTAGCTATAAGAACCTCTTAGGAAAGACCTCTTTAGTTAAGGAGTTACCTCTCGTATAGTAGCGTTTACCTTACTAGAAGGTTAACCTTTTAGGTTAAGGAGTTATCTTATATAGTAGCTTTTACCTTTAGCACCTTGCTCGAAGGTCGACCTTTTAGGTTAAGGAGTTATCTTATATAGTAGCTTTCGCAGCGCCTTACTAGAAGGTTTAGCGAGGGCGTTACCACGAGAGCCTTAGTAACCTATTCGGCTCTAATATAATTAGCCCCGGTATAGCGCGCGTCTAACTCTATATAGTAATATTTAGAGGGTTTGCTTACGAGTAGTAGGAATATATAGGGTTCCTATATTATTTTCCTTAACTAGTAGAGGGTATAGGTTAAAATACCTATATAGTATTTCCCAAATTATACCTGCGAACTAGGTGAATTTGTTATAGTCTTTTTGCAAAGGGGCTGCGGCGTAATTCCGAGCTCAATACTAGGTTATTAAGTAATTTATAAATTCTTAGTTCTATTATATATACTATAGGACTACTAGTATAGGTAAATCTTTATTTAGTATAAGGTTCCCTTTAGGTCTTATAGTATTAAATCCTACTAAGGTATTAATAAGGCTAAATATAATATCTCTTAGGGTAGTAGGGGCTAAGTAGGGTAATATAAATAGTTTTATAGACCTAGGGTAATTAAGTTACTTTATAAAGTTAGTAGGTTGCTATAAGTTATAATCCCTTTTCTACTTCTTATAGTTATTCCTTCTTTTTATACTCTAGATATTTAGTTCCTTTAATAATCCTTCCTCTCTATCTAACTCTTTTAGATTAATAAGAACTATTAAACTAGTCTATAAATTAGTATTTATAAGTATTAATAGGTTAATATCTATCCTATTTAGAGAGAAAACCTCTAGGTTTATAAATTAAGGGGTATACTTAGCTATCTAATATTTAATATTTCCTTAAGCTATCCTTTTCTTAATATCTTTATTTCTTAATTTCAAGTATTAATTATATAAAATTCTATTTACTATTAGTTAGGTCTAGTATCCTTTAGGAGGTATTTTATTAATAAAAGCCTTTAATAAATAATTAATCTAAGCTTAATATCCTATCTTAATAAGCTACTTTAGAGGTACTAGGCTTCTAATCTATATAAAGGACCTAAGCTAATTAATAAAGTAGAGACTAGAGGCTTATAATAGAGGGTCTATATATTAAAGTTCTACTAGGTATAGTTATCTTATTAAAACTTCCTTAGCCTTATATCTTAGTAGAAAGCTCTTAGTAATAAATATTAGAATCTATAGGTATCCTTTAGCTTCTCTCCTTAACTATTTTTATTATTATAAAACTAGTTTCTCCTATCTTATAAATTAATTAGTAGACCTATAATAATTACTTTAGTAGACTTAGGCGCTTATAAATAAATAAGGAGTATATTAGGGGACTTAGCTTTAATTTAAGTAACTATAGTATCCCTTATATCTCTATCTTTAAAATTATCTTCTATACTTCTAACTATCTTATAGTAGAGCAGTTAGCTAGGCTTAGTAAGCCTTATAATATAGCGAGTAACTACTAAGATATCCTTAGTATATATTAGAGTTACTATTCTAAGTATACTAATAGTATTAAATATACTAGCTATAACTTACTATAAGTATAAGGGGCGAATCGTCTCCTCTATTACTTCTAAGGTCTTATTCTAATATTTAATAAAGATATACTTTAATACTATATTAAAAGGGTCTATCTAACTAGGGATATTATTTATCCTAAGTAGAGGGCGCGTATTATATTTAATTAGCTAAGGCTAGTAACTAAGCTTATTAGGAGGTTTAAAGCCTAGGATATCTCTATTATTTTATCCCTATACTTAAAACCTACTTATACTTAATTTATTAGGTATAAGCTTTATTAGAAATCTAATTTTAAGGATAGGAAGGTTTAAGGATTTTAACTCCTAGATCTATATATCTAACGCTTTATTATTATAGAAGATAACTTTCCCTATTATGATATATTAAGAGAAAGGTTAAAAAGGGGAAAGTATAAGTAATTTATAAGCTAAAGAGCTAAATAGAAGTAATATTTAAAGAAAAGGAGGAGTTATAATATAATAGTTAATATTATCTAATTAGTAGATAAACTAAGTTTAAAAGTAAAATAAAGTATATAAAAGGGAGAGAGAAACTAGAGGGCTTAAAGGGGAAGGAGTATATTTTTATATTTACTAATTACGTTAATAATATAGTAATTTATTAGTAGTCTATAGAAGGAATAAAGAACTCTCCTCCTTTACCCTCCTTAGCTTTAATAAAATAAAACGAACTTAGGATAAAAAACCTATGATAAATAAAATAGTAAATTAGAGCGGTTATATATAAGGAAAGAAGAAAGTAAATTATAATTAGTAGTAGCTATTAAAACGAGTAGCCTAGTTATAAATTAAATAAATATTCTCCTCTATCCTCCCTTATTAACTTCTCCCCCTTATAATAACTACTTTTAGCTAGCTATTTTAATCTTTATTTAACCCTTTTATACTTTCTCTCTTATATCTATAAATTATATCTTCTTATTATAGCTAACTATAACTTTTTTATCTTAGGTATTAAAAATACTAATTAACCTCGCCCTTATTATCTCCTATTTATAGTAACCCTTTAAGTCCTTAGTCCTAATATCCCTATACTTAAAATAAAGAAAAATAATATACCTGTTTTTATCTAATACTCTAATAACTAACTTTAGGTATCCCTTCCCTTCTTTTTAATATCCCTATACCCTCTAGCTAGTAATTATAATTCTTATATAGTTATAAGCTTTATTTAGTTTTAACTTAATATCCCTAGTAATAAATACTTAGAAGTAGCTTTTATACTATAGATATTCTCTAATAAGACTACTAAAGTAATAAAGCTAGCTTTCTAGAAGGCTTATCTTAATAAATAGGACTTTAAATAAATATTTAGAGTAACTAAGGGGTCTAGAGAATTCTATTATTAAGTCTTTATTTATACCTCTACTACTTTTAGTACTAGCTTATAGGAGATAAAGGTCTTTTAGTGCGTAATAGCTATATATAGCTTATTTATTTAATCCTAAAGTAGTTATAATATAATACCCTATATTTAGTATAAAGAGCAGGCTTATATTATTAAGAACCCTATATTAGGTATTTATATCTATAAACTATAGTTTAAGTATATTTCTATACTAAGTACTCCTTATACTAACTACCTCTTCTATAAAACTTAAGAGAGTTACTTATATAATAATCTAAGTATCTATAAGTATTATAAGTATAGAATTAAGCGTAATAATAAGGTAAGGAGGAGTAGAGAATTTAATAGTATTAAGGAGATCCTATAGTCCTAAATTCTAATAAAGGCTATAGTTATAGCTATAGCTAAGTTTAACTTCTCGCTCCTTTATAGTAAATACTATTAATAAGCTTAGGAATATTACCCTAAAGCTAGGTTTATATACTCTTATTACTCTTTTATAATAGAGCTACCTCTATAGTTTAACCTTATAGAAATTATAAATTACTTAGGGCTTTATATTATAAAGTAAGGTATAAGGATAGGGTTTCTAGATATATTTATATAATATATAAGGGGGGGTAAAAAGGAAAGGAGAATAAGAAGCTAGTTAGGTTTTAATAAGAGATTAAAGCGAATATTATATAAATAGGTTTATAAAGCTAAAGTTAAAGCATGTCTAGGTATAAAAATTAATAAATCCTTTTTATAAGTATCCTTCTCTTTCTCTTTAGTAGAAAGTAATCTAATATTAGTAATAATCTTTTCTAGGAAAAAGGGGGGGGGGGGGG
>JAVHLU010003055.1:0-13622 GCA_036785755.1 Colletotrichum ledebouriae
TATTAGACCTTTATAATATATAAGGGAAGCTAATAAGAGAAGAGGAGTTAGATAATTTAGAGGTTATAGCCCTTTTTATATTTATAATTAAGGGCTACCCTCGTAATATCTATACTCTAATCTATAAACTAGCCTAGTAACCTAGGAAAGAAATTAATAAGGCTTCTATAGACCTTAAAAGAGAAGAGGCGAAGAATCTTTAGGATACTACTAGGGCTTTCTTTCTACTAAACTATAGTAATTATTACTAGGCTGCGATTTTTATAGATTAATCGACTAGCTACTACTTCTATTATAACTCTATATAGGATAGGAATAGCAATTAGCGCTTCGTCGAGGCTATATAGGACCTTAACATATAGTATTATAAGATAGGAGCCCCTCTATAACTCTAAAAGCTCTTATTAATTAATACCTATATAGTTAATTTAATCTAGTAGAGGGATAGATTTATATATAGTCTCTAATATATCGAATAAGCTAGAGCTCTAATTCGAGAAGGATTACTATCTCTACGTTTTAGTAATATAACCTTAAGCGATAGCGTATTATTCTCTAACTCCAAAATCCCCTTAGTTACTCGATATAAATCTATAATTACTATAGAGTTCTATAACTTAACTATTAATAGTAGTATAGCTCTATAAGATACCCTATTAAGCTAAGAAGACTTCGAGAAAGTACCTTTCTTCCCTTTATACCCTCCTACTCCTTTACTTAGAAATAATAATATAATAAACTTTAGAAATAATAATAATGTTACGCTACTTCCTATAGTAGATATCCCTCAACCTATTTATAGATTATTAGTATTATCTAGGTCTGCTTTATCTAAAATACTAGATAATAAGCTTAAATACCTTAGATATTAGCTTTAGTTATAGGTCTTATAGACGCTAAGTTATAGTATAACTATTAAGCTACGCCTAAGAACTATACTTATAAATATATTATTATATCTTAAGAGGCTTAGTCCTTTAAGTAAGTATAACTATAGCTATATAGACTACGTCTAGTAGAGAGTTAATTAGTGGGATTAGATCGAGTAGAATACGCCTAAGGGAGTATATTATTATAACTTCTCGCGCCTAGTATAATAGGGTAAGTAGTTTTAGTTATAATAAGGATTAGAGTAGGATAAGGAGTATAATAAAAAGGAAGAGGTAATATAGCTATTATTAAGATATAACCTATAGTAGAGGATAGTTAAACCTAAGGGACCTTCTTAATAATAAGATCGCCCGCCTAGAAGATATTATTAATAAATTAGATCTATAAATAGAGTTTATTTACTATTTCTATAAAGTAGTTTTATTTATTTTTTAAAACTCTTTTTTAAGATATTATAAAGAGTCTTAAGGGGATAATTAGAATAGGATAGGATAGACTTAGCTATATAACCTTTAGAAAGCTCCCTTAGTATATAGACCTATTATAGGAAGACTATAGAGTAGAGCGTAGAGGAGAGGAGTATAGTAGGAAGGATAGTATTATTATTATTACTATTAGTACCTTAATAACCCTATACCTCGTTTTTTAGTAATTTCTTAGTAAATTAGCGCCTAATAGAGATAATCTCTTTTAATTAGATCTACGAATTATTCTACGTATCTTTTAAGCCTACTCTTAATATTCTTACCCGTTTGTGGGTAGAGCTATGTTGTTTGTTGTCTTTCTAGTTCCTATCGGTTCTAGCCCTTTCTAGTATATAAGAGCTTATTTATATATAAATATATATAGTAAGAGTATAGGTCGTATTATAATTAGGTATAAGGATAGCTTTGCTTATATAACTATAAATAATACGCTCGTTTAACCCTAGTTTCTAACTCCTAATTATATATAAGATCCTTATTATTATATAGTAGCATAACCTTATTATATAACTTATATATCTTTATAAATCTAAATCGCTTATTATAATAAGTTATTAGAATAGCAAATCTACTAATATATAATTATTTAATATACTACGCGCGCTATATAGACTTTAATATATTTTTAAGAAGCTTATAGAGTTACTTATAGTTAGTATAACTATACTATAGAATACTAGGGTAATAAGGCTCTAAAATAAAGCTATTACTAATCTTTCTTATAGGACTTTAGAGCTATAGTTAGCTTAGTAGAAAAAGTATAAAGAGAATAAAGCTCTTTAGTAGTAATTATAAGAAGTACTTAGGATAAACCTAGCGCTACCTAAGGTTAGTAATAGTAATAAAGATACTTTATCCCTAATAATACTACTACTACTAATACTAACCCTAGCTAGACTTTAAAATATAAGGGGTTAGCTTAGATATAATAATAATAAATACCCTATTACTTAGGGAGCTTATTATAATACCTAAACTAGGTATAGACTACTTTAAGGACTTTAAGATAAAGTTCCTAAAGGATTATTACTTAAAGGGATCTATAAATTAGATTATATAGTTAATATAAGTATAAGTATAAATAGCGCTTATAGTATATGGGGTTACTCTTAGGGATTACTTAACCCTTATAGAGGATCTTTATATAATAGCTAAGATATATAATAATCTTATAAAAGGATTATTATTACTTATAGTATATATTTAGAATATCTCTAAGATATAGGAGACTCTTTTATAAATATATACTAGCGCTAGTATTATATTATAAGGCTAATTATAAGACTAGATATATATACTAGAGCTTATAAAAAGCGATCTAATAGTATATATATTAAGGCTTAATAAATTCCAATATAGATATTAATTAGTAGGTAGTACTATCTCTCCTAAAGATATTATTTAAGCGTTTATTTAAGGAATAGAGGATTAGTATTATAACTAGGCTATATACAAATAACTAAAATACTATAAAGGTACTATTAAATTAGTTAAGGTACTTATAGTAGATCTATAGGATAAGGCTTATATAACTAGTAAAACGAAGGCTATATATATAACCTAAGTAGATAAGATAGCTAAGAGAGATAAGAAAGCAGAGCCTAAGAAAAACTAATAAAGCTATAGTTATTTTAGTTATAAGTATACTAATATAATATAGCATTATTATCCTAATTATAATCCTAAGGATTGAGTTCGGAATTACGCCGCAGCCCCTTGGCAAAAAGACTATAACGAATTTACCTAGTTTATAAGTATAATTCGGGAAATACTATATAGATATTTTAACCTATACCCTCTACTAGTTAAAGAAAATAATATAAGAACCCTATATATTCCTATTATATATAAGTAAACCCTCTAAATATAATAAAGTTAGATACGCGCTATACTAGGGCTAATTATATTAGAGCCGAACGGGCTACTAAGGCTCTCGTGGCCTAGAAACGCCCTCGCTAAACCTTCTAGTAAGGTGCTGCGAAAGCTACTATATAAGATAACTCCTTAAGCGAAAAGGTCGACCTTCTAGTAAGGTGCTAAAGTTACTGCGAAAGCCACTATATGAGATAACTCCTTAACCCAAAAGGTCGACCTTCTAGCAAGGTGCTGCGAATAATCCTAAGGATAAGGAATTATTAACTTTATCTAATAATAATAAGAAAATAAATATATATAAGAACTAGTTTATATAAAAGGGCTAAAAGGTAATAGAATAAGTTTATTATCCTTTATAGATTTAAATAGCTTCTAGGTAGCTTAGAATAACCTCGTAGGATACTTAGTATAAGTAGATAACCCTATAGAGACTAGATAAGAGGATACTTATTTTAAGGATAGTTAAATATAATAATAGTCTTTAGCTATAGGATATAGGTATAAATATATATATAATTAATAACTTATTATAATTCAATAATAATAAGTATATACCTCTAATAATACTATATATAATCTATATAGGAGGAGGTAATATCTACTCTAAGTATATAGGTATAATTACCCTATATTTTAATAATAGGGAATTAATATAGGTATAAGACGTTTTATATATACTAACCTTTCTAGTTAATATATTTGGTAGTAAATAACTATACCTTAATAGAGGTTACCTTAATAAGAACTAACTAGTAAGTACTAATAAGTAAGCGCTTATAACGCTTAATATTTAATAATAAGGTTTTACTTTTAATACTACTTATAAGCGAGATTAAAGTATATAGGTTATATATATAAGGATTAAATCTAAACTCTAGTATTAAAAGCTAGGGTACCTAAGCTATAGAGAGATAAAGAAGATTATGAAGATAATAAAGGGATATATAGTTAGCCCTAGGTTAGTAGTCTTATAGCTATATAGAATATATAATCTCTTAAAGAGTTTATAATACTTATTATATATACCTAGGCGTTATATAAAGAGAGTAAGAGATATTTTTATATAAATATTAGAGACGTAAAGCTAATAAAGTATTATAAATACTTCTTATCAGTTATAAATAATAACACGCGCTTTAGAGTAATTACTTTTATAAATACAAAGGATAGCCTAGCGCGCTAGTTATAAATATACTTCTAAGGATAGAAGAACGCTTTTAATATAATAATAAAGGTAATTTATATGAATAACGCGGGGGGTGTATAACAACCTACCTCGAAGCTATACTATAAGATAATAGAATAAAGGCAAAGTCTTTATTACTATAAATATATAAATATAATAATATTATAGAGCGTATAATTTAAATTATATTAAATATAGCGCGCGATTTGAGTATTAATCCTAAGGTCATAGTAAAACTATAGCTATTTCTACTTATAATAGTAGTTTATATTATTAATTACCTCTTTACTATAGTAATACTAAGTAAGATCCTTATTTAATTACTTTATAATATTATTATTAGGCCTAGGAGGAGACTATAATTTTAATATAAGTTAGCTAAGAGTTATTAGAAGTATATATTTTACTTATATTAATCCTAAGGTATAAGTAAAGAGCGAGAAGATCGCCATATAAGCTAAGAAAGGTATACTTATTATTTATTATAGACTACGTATATAGGATATAGGTATTAGAGTAGGATAGGATTATTATTTACTTTAATATTATTTTTTATAAACCTATAATAGAGCTAGTAAAAAGCTACTATATATTACTACCTAGTTAGGGCTTATAGTTATAATACTATACTTATGGTCTTATAGAGTAGATATAGCGAGTATATCCATAAATTAGAGATATTAACTCTCTAGAGGAGAACTACTTAGTATTTACTTATACTATAGCTTTTATATAAAACCCTTTTAGAGGTACATTAGAGATATTTCTATAGCCTTACCTAAACCTAATAACTATTATAAAAATATAAAATAGACTTATAAATAATTAGAAGTTGTAAGTGGAGGTAGCGTTTAATAAAATATATACCTTAGTTAAGAAGGGAGTTATATAGTTTATTAATAAAGAGGAGGTACTAAAAGGCCTCTATTTATTAGCTAAGTAGGTATAAGAATATAAGAAGGCTTATAATATACCAAGTTAGTAGCTTTACATAAGTATAAAGTAGATTAGGAATAGGTTCTTAGACTTTATAAGGCTCTATATAGGTTATAATAGGGCGGGAGGTAGTAATAGAAGAAGATATAAGAAATCCTTTTATAAGCAGGGTTCGCACCCCTATATTTAGATAATATAACTTACTATAATAAGACTTTTAATATTATAATAGCTATATATATTAATAATATCCTAGTATATAGACTAGAAGTAGCTCTTACTACGAAGTACTATTTATAAATATATAAGTAATAAGATTAAGGTTAATAACCTCGGGGTGCTTAATAACTTCCTTAATATATAACTTACTTTTAATAAGAAATATTAGAAGACTATTATTAGTTAATGTAAGAATACCGAAGGTATATCTTAAAAACTTCTATAATAATCTTATAAGGTTTATACAAACCTTAATAAATAACTATAGTATATATAGTTATATACCTATATAATATCTCTTTGATAATACTTTAATAACTATAAAACATAAAATAATAACTATAAAAGTATTTCCTTTATGGAATAAATACTTTAAAAATCTATATAAATTCTAATAATAGCAATAACCTTATATATGTATGGATATTTATAATTATTAGCTTTATAGCTATAAATATACAGAAATTACGCACGGACCACATCGTGATCCGAGCGCGATTTCTGCTTAATTAGCTACTGCTTTGCAGTTACGTTTCAGAACATCTTACCCCTCACTTCGTGAGGGCAGGATTTGTAACTTAGAAACAACATTAACAATAATATCAATATTAACATCATCAATACCATCAATTAATTCCAAGGGAAATACCTCCTTATGCTTAAATTTATCAGCTTCCATCACCATATTACTCAGCCTATTAATATCTATTATTCAGGCTGTTTTACCGCCCCTTTTGCTACTTATATACCTATTCTTACAGTTAAGAGAAATACTTAATAAATATAGTAAAGGAGTTTAGAGCAAAGGTTAGGTCTATAAATATACCTATTAATATAGGGGCGCTTAACTTTATAATCCCCAGCGTAAGTACTACGCTAGACTTAAAACTCTAAGTATAATATTAGACAGTACTTAGTAAAGTTAGCTTTAGAGCGCTTATAATATAGCTAGATCTCTCTTTTAATATAAAGCTATAAGCACGATTTTCCTATTACTTAAATAAATTATATAAAAAAGGTATAGAACGCTTAATATAATATATTAGTATAAACCCCTCTTCAGTAATAAGTTATAATAATAAGTATAAGGATAGAGACCTAAATAAATATGGTCTTTATAGCTATATTAATAATAACTACACTAGCTATAAGAATATAGCGCGCTTAATCATAGGTTAAGTATTCTTTATAGCTAATAAGCTAATCTTATAGAGATCTTAATAATAAATAATAATCTCTAAGTTATTTATAAAAGCTAAGTACTATGTAGTATTATCTACTACTTTAAGAGTACTTAAGATATATAACTTCTTAAGTAAACTTAGCATAGATCTTAGAAAGCCCCTTTATATATAAGTAGACAATATAGAAGTAATTATACTTATAAAGGGGGAGTTTATAAATAACTATATAAAGTATATAGAAGTTTATAACTACTTTATATAAGAAGTTACTAAGTAGGGCGAGGTTAACTTTAAATATATATTATTAGTAAATAATATAGCTAACTTACTTATAAAGCTACTTAGGAGGATAATCTTTAAATAACTCTATAAGAAGAGTAGTACAAAGCTATTTAAAGCTAGCGCTATTATAGAGGAGTATACTAAGGCTAGTTAAGCTTTATAAAACTAGGCTCTTAGTAACAAGGAATATTATAACTATAAGTAGCGCTATATTATAATAAGTAAGTATATATATAGTATAATATTAGATAGTATATAAGTTAGAGGTATTATAAGTATATAAGGGCTTATTTATATATAAATATATATAATAGGAGTATAGGTTATACTATAATTAGGTACAAGGATAGCTTCCTTCATATAACTATAAATAACACGCTCGTTTAACCCCGGTTTCTGACCCCTAACTATGCATGGGATCCTTGTTGTTATAGTCGGGCGGTGGCGGCGATATGCTGATTGCCTCACGAAAGTAAAATATCGCTAGTTTAAAGCTCAGAAGCCACAATAGGGCTAGCGTCGCTAGGGCCTTAGCCTAGAGGGAAGAGAGATTAGCAACCGCATTAAGGAGCCCTTAGTAAAGAAGAGCGATGTTATCCGGGAGTTCTATGCGAGATAGGGATAACTAGTCTTAGACGGCGTTGTAAAGCTAGACGCTCGTGGTATAGATGTAGCTCAGAAAGCCGCGGGCTGTTATGTTGCGCCCGGGTGCGGGGTTCGGGTGGGCGGGTGAGGAATGTTGATGTCTGTGAGGTAGTGTCGGTTGATGACCTAGGTCTTGGACGCCGACGAAGAAGGGCGGGGGGGTCTTGACGTATCGTTGTAAAAGGTTGGTGATATCGTTAAATAGAGGGAGGGGAGCGTGTCGGACGCAAACGCGCTGCTTTAGCTGGGAAGTGGGTTCGGCTCGGCGGCGCTATAACGGGCGAGGGATCTAAAAGCTTAGGGCTAAGACGACGATGATAATGATGATGAGCTGAAGTAGTAAAAAGACGACGAGGCAGCGGCTTGTTGGGGGTGATAAGAGGATATCGGTACGTTGACGCCAAAGGGCGCGCAGAGGCCTGTCCGGCTCTAGGGTAGCGAAGCGGTTGATAGCCGATCTACGACGACGACGTTATGGTTTTTGCTAACATGCTCGCGCGAGAAGTCATGGTGATGGTTATCAGTTATTACCCAAGACTATATTCAACGGCGTCACTTCTGGTGGGCGTGAAGGTGTCTCTAAAGGTAATATTAGCGGCTTGGGTATGCGAGTTAGCGCGCAGGGTGGAAGGGCCTGAGGATGGGACTGCCGGAACTGAATAGCGAAGGGGAGGGTTACGTTAGACGTTGTGTTATCCGAGTCTTATGTGAGTGCGGGTGGTGAAGCATCCTGGCCTGCAGACTTGGGCGTGCTATCGCGGATTCGAGCGATAGGTTCCCATTTTCGGCTGAGCGGCGAGAAGGAGGAGGAGGATGCCTGAGAGGACGCCGGAGAAAACGCCGGAGGGGGAAGAGGAGGACACCAGAGGAGGGCGTAGAGCGCGTAGGCGTGGAACACCCGCGACGAGGTTGTAGCTCAACCGACCATTGCCCCCCTACCTAACATAACCTAACTACATAACCTGACCTAACCTAACTATTGCTGCGGGTAGGCGGGGGCTGCAGGCCTGGATTCTATTTGTTAGGTAATAGGGCTCCCTTACTATCTATATCCTATAATCCGGGAGTAATTTCCTTATATCTAGATTATATTCTAAATATATTCTAAATTTATGTTTATAATATAGACTTCCTTATATATAGTTTTATATTAATATTATTACTAAGATAGTATTTATATCTAAATCTAACTCCAAAAATCCCCTAGATACTAGTAAATAGTTCCCTAAGGTACCCTATATAGATAATAAAATTAAATAGAGTTACTTATACTTAGAAGATAGAGATAATAAACTAGACTTTAGCAACCAGCGTATAGTAAAGGCACTCAAGTCTCCTGAGTTTAAACCTTTAGACTAAGTAAGTATATATAATAATAATAATAAATACCAAATTTAATCTAAAATTATATAAGTTATTCTTAAGTAATTACTAATTCTTCTATTTATACTTCTAAGTAATAATGGTCGTTTTTAAATAAATACTAATAGCCTCTAAGTTAACTAAGTCCTCTATATAGCTAGCTTTCTAGGAATGCTTTAAACTATAACTAATAGTATTACCTATATTATCCTAACTAAAGTATTAAATAAGGATAAATATACTAAGCTATAAAAGGTTATTGAATACAGTTTGTAAAGACCCTTTCCTAGTAAGAAGACTATATATATAGCTTTAGGTAATATTCTAGTTATATAGTATACCTATAAGTATTTAAGTGGTATAGTATATCCTTATCTTATACCAGAATTATAATAGAGTTTATATATAATAGTTATAATAGAGTTGCTTAATAGATTAGTAACTATTTAATGACGCATATCTACTTGAACTATTAAAGAGTAAGTAATTGCTTAGGTATTTTTAGTTTATTATATATTTAAACGTTATATATTATATAAACTATATAAGCGCAGTTATTAACCTGTTGTTAAGTATTTTGATTTTAGATAGTTTACCTAGTTTAAATATATCTAGATTTAATATATAAACTAACTAATAAACTATTATAATAGAGGTAAAAGGAAAAATAACTATTTCTATAGTATACTAAAACTAGAGATAGTTAATTACTATAACTAGATTAAGAGGGTAATTAATAGGACTTTTATAAATAGTAAAGAGGAATAATATTCCTTCTTTATAAATACTTACTAAAAGAAGATAATATATAGTATATCTTAAGCTATATAGAATAAACAATAAGCCAATATTCCTAGACTATAACTATATAAAGAAGGATATAAAACTTATTTACCTTAAGTATAAAGTTAAGTTTAACTTTATTATTCCTATTTCTATAGAGACTACGCCCTAGATATTTATTAAATCTTATAGCGAATATATATACCCTCCCCCTTTACTAAGTAAAGTTCTTCTATTTATTATAAATAGCCTAGCGAGAGTTATATATTAAATTAGGAAACTAAATATAAGTCTGAGTAAGTATACCTTATTTTAGTTTAGAGTATATTTAGAGTATATTTAAAACTAATTTAGAATAGATTCCTTCCTTAAATCCTAGGAGCTTAAGAGCTTTATTTAAGGGCACTAGGGGTAATATATTGCTAATATTTATAAGGCTCTTATAAATTCGGATTTTATTTGGGTAATTATTTGTAAGTAATAAATCATACTTTACCCTCTTAGTATATTATAGCTTGCTATCTTCTATAACTACCTTAATAAATAATACGAAGGCTTTTAAGTATAATCTATCCCCTTATTCTACTTCTTTACAATACTAATAGTTTGGTAGATTTAATATTTTCTTAAAAATAGTTATTACTAGATATATATTTGCTTCCATCTATTATAAGCTAAGTAGTAGAAGTAGTCTTAGATAAATTACTTTTAGGTTGATACTAACTATAAGTAGCTATATAATAGCTATAAGATTGAAGTTATTTAGGGCTAGTTTAACCTAGCTTTAGAAAGAGTAATCCTATTAGTCCGTGCTTTTATTAATAGTAAGATAGGAAATATATATTAGTATATATTTATAACTATCTTTAGGCCTTTTTAAGAAAGGTTTAAGCTATTAGTCTAATTGAAATACCTTTAAGACGTAGATAAAGATAGTAATACCTAACTACTATATCTGGTAGGAATTATAATTAATTAAGACTAGTAGTATGTATAGAGTAAGAACGAACCTTAGGTATTAAATAGAAAATTATTAATCCGTCCTAGGCCTTAGTTACTACCTCTAGGAAAAGGTTAACTAATTATATTAACTATAGGATTAGTAGGCCTAGAGATATATCCGCTTTTATTATATACACTTTAAGAGAGGGGCTTAGAAGTTTTGCTTAGATAATAATATTAAGCTAAATAGCAACCTAGAGCGCCTCCTTATACTACTTAGGGCAGATTCTATATTATAGTATAATATTATATATAACGTAATGAAAAGTTAGTTCTAGAGGTACTTTATTCTAATTCGAATATATTCTAATACTAATTACTATAGAGTCATAGCCTAACCTAGCCTTATGGGTTTGGTATAAGTATTAGCTAGTTATTTAGTCCGGGCATTGTTGAGGTATATCCCTAATACTATATAAAGACTACGATAGACTTCTAGGAAATATAAATATAGTTAAAGTCTTATATAAATCGTTATAGAAATGGGTTAGTTAGAATATACTATTAAAATAAGTAATTGAAGCTTCTCGAGACTATAATTAGTATATCCTAAGGCAGGATATAATTAAACGCTAATTATAAATTCTAACATCCTAGTATGAAGTTCGGAATTACGCTGCAGCCCCTTTGTAAAAAGATTATAATAAATTCACCTAGTTTTGCAGGTATAATTTAGGAAATACTATATAAGAATTTAACCTATACCCTCTATTAATTAATTAAAATAATATAAGAACCCTATATATTTCTACTATTTATAAGCAAACCCTTCAAGTTAGATGCGCGCTATACTAGGGCTAATTACTTTAGAGCTAAACGGGCTACTAAGGCTCTTATAGCCTAGAAATACCCTCGCTAAACCTTCTAGTAAGGTGCTATAAAACCTATTATATAAGATAACTCCTTAACCTAAAACGTTAACGTTCTAGTAAAGTAAGTACTACTATATAAGAGGTAACTCCTTAACTAAAGAGGTCTTTCCTAAGAGGTTCTTATAGCTAGAAGCATAAGAAGCTCTGCTGCGAGCAGGGCCTTATGCCTCTCCTTCTTCCTGATCATTATTCCTTAACTAGTGAAGTTAAAGATCGTGAGGCTATCTAGTAGGGCACGTATAAGTGCAGCTATAGTTAGGAAAGTTATAATCACGTGACCGAAGGCTATGCATTGTCAGGAGGCGCGGAGTTAGAAGGTCTGTTGCACTTGAGCAGGTAAAATCACTATGCAGTGGCCAGAGGCCCTAATATCCTATTATAATACCTCCCTGCGCGGAAGGTTTATAAACTAGGAAAGAAGGAAAAGTAGGGTTAAATATCTATAGGTTAGTATAGGGTAACTAACTAGATTAGAATCAAATACTAATAGAATTATAATAGTATAAATAGTAAAAATAATAACGCTTTTAAGGGTTACGCGTAGAGTTAGAGTAGATTCTATACTACTGGTTTAATAGCCTTAGACTAGATAAAATATAATACTCTAAGAGATAGCTTTAACTTTAATAATAATAATAATACTATGGTAGATTATAGCCTATTATCTAGTAGAGTCTTATATTAATAAAATCATAGTTAACGAAGGAGGTAAGTCGAAAGGCTCTAAATATACTGTAAATATATTCTAAATATATTTCTAAATTATACCCTACTAACCTCAGGCTTACCTTTATAGTATCTAATTATAGTAAGATTTAAGACGCGTTACTATATAAGGCTAGTGTAAGAGTATAGCTATCGGCCTAAACTAGGAAAGGCTAGAATGCTAGAACGTAGGTATGCGTAGTTATATTAAACTATTGCTTAACCTTCTAAGTCTCTAGCTTATAGAGTTTTCTTAAGGGGATGTATATTTACTACTAATTCGCTGATGTTTTGCTAATAGCGTTAGCTCTATATCCTATACCCGCTATTGTTCCTTATAATTACCCCCCCCCCCTCTAAAGTCTTAGTCCCTAAGGCGTACTAGTAGGGTAATGCGGCTCTGCGTTATTATAACTATTATTACTAACTATAGGGCGGCCTCTCTACGCCTTTATTACGTTATTTACTCTCGCTCTCTACGCTAGATCTAGGTAGTTATAGCGAATAACGTATTTTTATTTTCTTAGCGCGTCGTAGGTATTCTTAAATCTTAATTATTACTATTATTCTTTAATTAGTTACTAATAGTTATATAACTATTTAGTAGTATATAACTAGTAATTATTTTACCTTATTACCTAGTAACTCGAAATATAAAAGGGCGCCTTCTTTTTAAGGTCTCCGACCTAGTTAGAATTTCTCCTCTTTATAATCTTTTTTAGTCTAGCTACCTCTCCTATTTTAGCGCCTATTTTATAAGCCTTTATTATAATTATTAAGTTATTTCCCTTATCTCCTCTAATCTTACTTATATCCCTCTCTAGTATCTTGCTAATAGCTCTCTATAATATCTTATATTACGCATATAGGCGTAGTTCTTATAAAATACCTCTATGATCCTGAGATCCTTTCTAGCGATCTTACTAATAATACTAATAGTAGCTATTATTATCTTAGCTATTTTTATAAAATATATTAGGATATCGTCCACCTTCACTATATATATAGCGAGCATACATAGAAGTATATCTATTGCGACTTTAATAAGAAGAAGTATACTACTATATATCTCTACTAATTTACTAATAGGTTACTATATATTAATATTTCCTAGGTCCCCTAGGAGCTTTAGGGCGTAGCCTAGACTACTTAGAATATATTCTACTAGATCTAGATCTAGGAGTATAATAATATC
>JAVHLU010003056.1:0-13595 GCA_036785755.1 Colletotrichum ledebouriae
AGAGGGTTTACTTATAAGTAATAGGAATATATAAGGTTCCTATATTATTTTCCTTAACTAGTAGAGGGTATAGGTTAAAATACCTATATAGTGTTTCCCGAATTATGCCTGCGAACTAGGTGAATTTGTTATAGTCTTTTTGCGAAGGGGCTGCGGCGTAATTCCGAGCTCAATAAATATATCTACTCTATAAGGCTCTCTTATTATCTCTATAGTAATCCTATTACTTAGATAAGGATACTTAAGATACTAGTTTCTTAGGGGGTTTTAAGCAGGGTACCCTATTAGCTACTACTTATTATTTATTTACTAAGCGAGGGTTAGTTTACTTACTCTAGTACTATCTAGGATTAGGCCTACCCCCTTAGGGTTATCTCTCTTGCTATATTATTACTAAGGTTATCTATTCCCTTACTATAGTATTTATATTATATTCCTTATATCTTAAGGCTTAGTAAGTAACTTATATTATATTAGCTAAGACCCTATTAGTTATATTCTATATACCTAGCCCGGAGTTTATTATAATTAAACCCTATTACTAATTTATTAGTATACTATTACTAGTTTATTTTAAATATTCTAACTAGTACTAGTTTTTTAAATTAAGGTAGAAGTAATAGAGTTATAAGAGTATAGCTATAAGCTTAAACTAGGAAGGGCTAGAATACTAAAACATAGGTATATATAGTTATATTAAACTATTACTTAACCTTCTAAGTCTCTAGCTTATAGAGTTTTCTTAAGGGTATATATATTTACTACTAATTTACTAACGTTTTGCTAATAGCGTGGCTCTATACCCTATACCCGCTATTATTCCTTATAAGCTACTCCTTATATTTAATAAAGTAATTCAAATTATAATTTATCCTCTACTAGCTTATCCTTATTTTCTCTATTTTATAACTATATTTATTTAGGATATAATACTCCTCTTTATTAAAATATCTAGAGTTTAGAAAATATATTAAAAAGAGCTTATTTTTATTTCCCTCTTAAATATAGAAAATAAAGAAAATTCTCTTCTTAGATATCTATTTCTAAGTATAAATCTACCTCTTAAATAAAGCTTATTAAAAAGTTAGTTTTTATAGCTATACTTATTCCTCTTCTTCTAGCTTTTTTAAAATTATTTTTCTTTTTAATTTATTAATTCTAAAAAGAAAGCTTATTACTTATAAAATATTAGATCCTACTATTCTTTATATTACTAGGTTATAAATCTTCCAGATAAGCCTTTCTAAATAAGTTTATTTATTAATATAAAATAAGAATAGCTATTTAATAGCTTCTACTAACTATCTAAAGATATTACTTATTTTCTTATTTTCTCTAGGTATGTTAGCTTAATATTTTTAATAGCTTATTAGATTAAGTCTTATTAGATCTTTTTATTTTATAATAATTAAATTACGAAGGAAGGGCTTAGATTAGGTCTTATCTTAGATAATATTATATTATAGTTTATTTTTTATAGATTTAAAAAGGGGATTTATATAAGGAATTTATTTTTATATTCTAGATTATAAGAGAAGTTAGAAGGAGGTAAGATAAGGGGATTATAACTAATAGATATTAGTATTAATATATCCGCCTCTAGGTATTATTATTAAGTTATAGTAAAAGATACTTAATTCCTCTAAGTTCTAATATAAGGCTAAGCCCCTTCTATACTAGTGCTATTTTTACACCTTCCTCCTCGATATCATTAGCCTAATAGTGGAAGGTGCTAACGGTGGGTCTTTATACCTCCGGGGCCCGGTGGCGTCCATCACACTGGATCAGAGCCCTCTCCCCGTTCCACCCATCAGTCTTCCTTAAGCATATTGGTATTGCTATTTCCATGGATAAGAACTTCTAGGGACGACTAGAATCTTCTAAAGCCCAGACTCGTGCACTCCTGAAACGTGCCATGCTTATAGGTCGTCGTTCTGTGATGTGATCGATACTTCCGATCCTTGACGCCGGTCTCTCACGGCCTGTTCAACCTTTAGTGTTGAGCCTTCTCTTCTTCGGCCGTGGTACACACACATTCCCCTACCCCCAGAGGTATGTTTCGGGTTTGCCGGACACATGGGGCTATTTGGCAGATGCTCGGGCATGTCAAACTCGAACGGCTGTTGACTTGCTACTGCCCTCTTGAGTTGTGTCTGCTGTTGTGTCCGCTCTTTCGCGTCCCACCATTCTTTGGGCCTTCGGGGCAGGTTCTTCTCGCAATCTCTGTTCTGCTTCTCTCTTTTAGGCCTTGACATGTGCACCGGGTCCCAACTCTCGTCCTCCCCTCCAGGCGGTATTACATCTCCAAAGATTCCTCGCGGTTTCCCATCGGCGGTATCTTCGTGCAACGGCGGAGTTTTGACTCGCGTGGCCTCCTGTCATATCGTCAGTGTTACGCACTTTGACAACGAGTACTGAAAAGACGCACTCCAGCTGGGTAAGGAGTTGTCTCATAATGTACTTTGCCTAACTCGCTGACTTTAGCCTAGCACTACTGCATTGAAAGTGAGTAAACTTACGGTTCACGAAGCTTTCAGGATCGGGAGTAGCGGGTGGTGTTCTGCCAGCCAGCACCTCTCGAACCGAGCTCGAAACACTGCCGACTGTGTCCTCAGAGTCTTTGCGATGCCATGGTGCCTTGCCGAACCATCGTTTGGTGCCGTTTGACACATCCTTGTTGAACCCCCAGTTGAGAGACTTAATGCTTGGCGAGCTGCCTACCTTCTTCAACGCCTTGGAAACTTGCTTCGGACTTGGCGACGCACCCAGGATCTCGGAGCCTTTTTTCTAATCAGTGTGAGGATTTGGTCAAGGTGAGGAGGATTTTCATACGGACCATCTTAGTCTTGAACAGCGTGAACTTTTTACTTTCCTTACGACTCTTTATGCGTGAGGCGCGTGTAGACAAAGAACTCCGTGGTGTGTCCGATTCACGTTGCTTCGAGGCCATCTGGACTTCCTCGGTAGTTGTTTCTGCTGTGTCCATTGTCTGAGAGATGCTAGGCAGTTGGGCGTACGAACTTCTTGCACTGGGGGTATGGGGATACTGCAAAGAAAGAACCAAAGCTTGCTCAGATGACGGACTGAGCGGATCGAGGATGATAGCTGTCGATGGCGATGGTTCGGCATCGGAGGGTGACGTTTCGCTGGCAGCTGAGCGTCGAAATTTGGCTGACCGATTTTGCCGTTTCCAAAAGTTATTATTGCTGGTCTTGTGTGAAACTCCTGGGACCGATTCCCGTTCCGCCCAGTACCCTTCTGGAAACCATACCTATTCGTATCCTGCCTTGGGCGGTCGCGGAGGATCTAAGTTGGACGGTTGTCGCGTGGTGAATATGATCTCTCGTGGAGTTCGTTTGGTACCCGCCGAGGATGGTGTCGGAACAGAGCGCGGTGAGGAAGTTGGCAACTGCCCCTGCTTCCCAAAGTAGCCATCCCCAGTTACTGGCTTGGGTGTACTGGAACCGTCCCAACTGTGGCCTGGTGTATCTAGAGATCCGTCTGGAATTATGAGTCGGAGGGCTGTTTTGAACGAAAGTCTTTGCGTTTCGCGTTGAGATTCAGGAAAGGTTTGCGAAGATGACCTGAAAACTATATTAGTCGTGATGCTCCTGGCTGGCCTTCTAAGCTATTACATACGTTCTTCTACAGGTTTTGAGGGAGAAGGTGACCGGCTCGGCGCCGACAGGAGGCTCGGATCCCGAACCTCGACGTGTCTTCGCTCCATAACTGCTATCAAACACCAAAGCATCGTGCATGCTTTCGGTGACACCGTAACTGTGAATTGATAGGAATTATTAGGGCGAGGCGGATGAATTTGCAGTAGAAGCAGACGATAGGTCGAGGGCGCGCCGAGCTGGAGAGAAAGAGTGCATAAGTTGAACACTCGAGGTCATAGCCCAAAGAAGAGAGAGTGGAGCTGAATTGCCCAAAGCCAGTTGCTTAGGTACCTATCCGGGTGGTTCCTGCTTGGGAGTTACTCCTTTGAGATCTCTGGACGGATGGGCCTTGGGAAGTCACGAGCAGAGAAAAGATCACCAGGTGCGTAAGGTTCTTACCACTGCCACAAACATAGAAAACAGGCAACACTTCAGGCAACGACACTGGTACTAGGTACCCGACCCGATTTCTCATAATCCGTTCGATTAAGATTGCGGGTATCAAATCAAACCTGCTAACGCCGTCTAATGCCCAGGGATTGGCCAAGCTCCGACTCCCACTCGTCCAATTCTTAAGTTCGTCAGTCCACAAGCATCGTATCGTCGCCGTCGAAAGGGGCGTTTGGCTCAACCGCTACACCTTTCCCTCTACCAGCCAGCAATTCTCGCCTGATCTCTGGTGCAATAGCGGCGTGGCCGTGGGAGAGAAGCAGATCCAGAAGTGCCTCGCGCTGATCCTCGCTCAGGTCATTTTTGTATCTCTGAGCAAATGCCAGCAGACTCTGGTGGAATACGACAGGCAGCGATCGCACCATGTCACCATGGAACGACTGGCCCTCCTTAATGGACGCAGGGTCAACGCTCCTGAATCTCAGGAAGTGGAAAACAAGCGAATCGATAACCTGGTAAGGAAGAGCGTACTTCTTCTCCAGCAGGGACTTGATGAAGATGTTGGCAGCTCCACCACCCTCGGTGCCAGCAGAAGCTTCCTGGGCAGCACTTAAACAATCGTCAGTAATATCTCGGTGGAACCGGGGCAAAGATCACGTACATCTCGGTAATACCCTTCAGGGCGGCCGCAGAGTGGAGCACTGGCACGGAAACTCTGGCAAGCACTGCAGATACGATATGCGCCTCGCGCACTGTGCACCCACTGGAGAGCAGAGGAAACAAGAAGCCGAGGAAGAATGCACGCGGCTTGTACAAACTCTTCTTCAGCGCGTTGAACAAGTGAACGTTGAGCTTCTTGTTCTCATAAATATCCTCACGGACCTTATCGAGCACGACGATCTCCATGAACTTCTGGCATACGGCAGGCTTCGATGACGAGAATATCCTGGTCGCCTGGTAAATCGCGTTCGGCGTCCACTTTTGGGGCTCGGTGACTTCGATGATATCCTCCCAGTGCGGTAGAGTTGGCAAGATCTTGAAAGGCTTCGGAAGGGGACCGCTTTTGTAACGCGACAGAATTTGGCCGATTCTGGAAGATGTTAGCAGCGATTCACCTCTCTTAACCACGGCCAGACGACACGTACTTGGTGTAAACATCAATGACTTTGGGAGGAAGTTGGTAGTCGTCGTCGTCTACAGGCACACCAGCAGCTTTCCGAGCTTCGGCAGCCTCATGCGCAGCAATTTTCTCGAGAATGAGCTCAGTCAAATTGGTGCCCCCGCCAGCCACATCCTCATCAGCGCCCTTACTTCCCCAGCCGGCCTGGTTCAGCATATCCGCAGGATCTTCATCGGCCTCGGGAAGGAACTTGCGGTAGGTCTCCAAATCTTCAGGGTCGATCTCGACCTCTTCCACAATCTCATCTTCGTCGCCCCAGGCCTCCTCGTCCTCGTAGGTCTGCTCGTCGCCGCCAACGTCGGCACCATATCTCGACTCGATACCAAAGAGATCAACGGTCGGGTTTTTTGCAGCCGCTTGCTTGGAAGAGCCGTCTTCGTCAGCCAGCTCGCGGCCTAGTCTGAGAATGGTTCGACTCCGAGTCGCATCGACGAAATGGTCGCCATTGTCCTCCTCGTCGCTATTCTTGCCCTTCTTCTTCTTGCCGACCTTGTTCTTCAAGGGGCCAGTTGCCAGAATATCATCCTGTAAAGGATTGTGTCTGCGCGCCTGGCGGTCGGTCGGGGTGGTCGCCTTTCCCATTTTTTTAAGAGTTCGCAATACAGCACAGGTGGTCTGGCGGAGAGCGACGGGACAGGATTGGCGCTGCCTTTTTTTTTCCCCCCTGTGAGCCTGGAAATTTTTGATTTTCTTATCGATTTGCCCCGCGCTTGATACTGTAGTGCCCAGAACCCTGGACCGGCTTGTAGTGGGTCGAGTCCGTTAGCAGGCCAATCAAACCCCTGGGGTTTGACTTCATCAGCCACCACAGCGACCGCCCCGCCATGACACCCCACACAAAAAGCTTCTGCAAGTGACTTTCTCGGCCTGTCTTACAAAAGGAGCGAGATAATCTTCTTGGAACAAAACATAAAAGTTGGCAGACTCCTAAAATTTGACTCTGATTACCAAAGAAAATCTCTTTAGAAACCCTACAAAATGCCTACGGAACTCGAGGAGGTACGCAAGCAACTTTGGGCGGGACGAACAGTGAACTTCAGCTCATCCGGAACAGCTCGTGGGCTTCATTGCTCACCCCAATCCGCAAATCAGAAAATTGGCCGTTGAGAACCTTGTTGGCTACTCACAAGCGCAGCCGGCAGTTTTCAAGTCCGAGGGCTTGACACCTGTCAAGCATCTCAAGTTCCTTGTCAAAGATCATCCCGTAAGCCAATCATTGGGCCTCCCACCTGCTGCGCACTCACTCATGAGATCAAGAAAATCGCCGAACATGTTCTCACAATCCTCATCAATCTCACGGCGGAGAAGGACGTCTTGGAGTGCGTCGCCACGGATGACAATTTTATTGGAGTTCTCGTAGACTTGATAATTGTAAGTCGGTTCTACGTTCTCGAATGTGACCCCTATAGTTGACCGCTCGTAGAAACCCGATGAGTCCAACGCCAACTTGATGGCCATGCTCCTGGCCAACATGGCAAAGTGGGACGGCCTCAAGACCATCGTCACCCGAAAGCAGACTCCCCCAGAAGGGCTCAAGTCCAACGACCTCGTTCTCAACCAGCTCATCGACCTCTTCGTCAAGGAGAAAGGTGCCTACAATAAAGACGCAGACTACGACTATCTCGCCTATCTCTTCGCCGACCTCACCAAGCATGCCGAAGTTCGTCAGCATTTCGTCACCCGCCAAGACTACGACGAGGTCGTGCCCATCACCAAGCTAAAGGTTTTTACCGAGAACGCCTCAGAGGTCCGCCGGAAGGGCGTTGCAAGCACCATCAAGAATATCGCCTTTGAGATCCAGTTCCACCCCTCCTTCCTCGACGAGGACGAGGTCGACATCCTTCCGTACATCCTTCTGCCCATCACCGGTAACGAAGAGTACGACGAGGATGACATGATGGGCATGCTGCCCGACCTGCAGCTTCTGCCTCCCGACAAGAAGCGCGACTCGGACCCCCGGATCATCGAGACGCACCTCGAGACCCTGCTCCTTTTGACCACCACCAGAGAAGCCCGCGACCTGATGAGGAGGGTCAAGGTGTATCCCATCATCCGCGAGACTCACTCTCGCGTGGACGACGAGGGTGTCAGGGACGCCTGTGACCGTCTAGTGCAGGTTATCATGAGAGACGAGGCACCGGCCGAGGGCGAGAGCGAGGCCGCGACCGAGTCTAAGCATATGACCAACGGATCCAGAGTGGAGGAGGTTGAAGACGACGACAATGAGATTGTCGAGGTCTGAGGGGCCACTGGTCCGACAATTTCCTTGCGTCATGGCTTATGTAGAGGAATACCCAGGTCCACTGAATGATGACGGAAAAGCTTCATGATTTCAATATTTTACATTTCACTACGGTGATCCTAGTAATCCATAGCTCATACCCAGGTCTGGCCCACAGCAGTCACAATGTCTTACTACCTCACTCTACAGTGACGGTGACCTTGCTCTTGTCTGCAAGCCCTTCGTCAGTCCCAGTTTCAGACCCATGCAGCAAAGATGAAAGACTCACAAAAAGCGACATGGTTCTTGATCTCGCCCGCAGCGTCTTTGGGCGTCGGGTAGTACCAAGCCGCATTATCAAGTTTCTGGTCTGGAACATCTCTTGTCAGTCCCGTCACCCAAACAACGCAGTATACGTCGAACAAATAATACTGCAGTGGGGCGATTCAGCAAATCGTGCTTTCTTACCTCCGATCTTGAGTGTGTAATATTCCGCAGTCCCCTTCCACGGACAAAAGGTCGTGTGGCTTGTCTTCTCCAGAACATCCGACCTGACCGAGGATGGCGGGAAGTAGACGTTTCCCTCGACCTCCTCCCACTCCGTCGCCTCTGCGATCGTGGTTCCGTTCACGACGGCCCTTGCTTTGCCTGATTTGGTCATGCTTATACTCTTCTTTAACGAGCAATAGATTTGGAGCTACTTTCTCAAACCCGTGTAAGATCTCGTTCCGAGCAGAATATCGCCAAGCAATGAAAATGTGCCACGTTCTGCTTCGGATAATAAGAGCGCTGTAGGCCCAATGCGGGGAATGGCTTCAGCCTACGGTGTCTCCAAATAGTCGCCAAATCGCTAACGTCATTGATTTATAGTGATTTATAAGCTGGAACTCATCCAATAAATAACGTTCACGGCATGCGTTTGGTATTCTGGGATGCAATGGCAAGCACGGTCATCTCTCAACAATTGTGTTGATCTAACGTACACATTCAAATGTGATCAAAGCTATTCTTGTTTTGTCTAATACTAGGTTCCTCCCCAAAACGCCGGCTGGGTATATGCAATTTTTCATTAAGATGAAAGACAGTTATACCATCAGAGGTTGATGATGTCGACTTCGGAGAAGTCTGGCGGGTTCGCTCCGTACACAACGCGGACTTTGCTGTCAAGCGCTGTGCCCTCGTTACTGATCCAAATGTGTTCGCTGTATTCCTTTGTCCTCTTGATCTCGTCGTCGCTGACGCCAATGTCGTCACGGGGGATCCATACCGCAGGTGCCCGAGCCCGGAGAGCATAATGCTTGAACGCGTTTTTAACGAGTGCATCGCGCTCCTCGGGCGTCAGGTCTTCGATTTCGTCGTGGAACCCGCCATACAAGGCTTCTCCGAGTGCCCGTTGAGCCTCGAGATCCTTGTCGCGCTGTTGACGTCGGTATTCGGCCGCGGTCTTAACGGTGGCAGGACCCATGTTCCACGTCTTGCTGCGGAGATGCTTGCCCCCTTCTTTGGCCCAATGACCAACACCCTTGACACGTCGCATGGTTGACGGCTTCCGTTGCGGTGAGGTGACATCGTTGAGCTTCTGTAGCTCAATACCGCGAGTCTCTGAGCTGGTAGCATCTCCATTCCTCATCGGTGTCTTCTCGTCATCATCATCGACGTCGACAAGTCCAAGACGTATGTTTTGCGCACGCTGAAACGCCTCGTCCCTGATGACGGCCTCGTCTTCCACAGTGATTGGTAAGTATCGGAAGAGTGGTGAGAATGATGAGTTCAGCGACACTTGGTAAAGCACTGTGAGGAACAGCGACACCAACATGATTACACCTTGTGCTGTGGCTTGGGTGTTACCTTGCTCGTCAACGACAATGAAGAATAGACCCGCTAGACAGGCTTCCATCACGTACAACCCCGTGAATGTCTGGTTAATGGCGCGAGGGTACAGAACACCGCCTGTGTCGGTCTCAAAGCGATTGACGTAGAGCATGCTGTAACGCTGAGCAAACCAGAGTAGGCCGAATGTGAGAACTGCGAAAAGCGAGATCAAGGGAGCGACGATGCTGTAGACCAACGCAATGCAGGCAAAGTTGGTATAGACTGGGAAGAATTGGCCCCACGCGATAGTCGACAAGGTCGTGTTTCTCTTCCACTTCGCTCGTGCTGTCGAATCGAACATACGAGCCAGCAAATACCATGTAATCAAAGCGCCAATCTGCAGCAAAGTACCTGAACTGACAGAAAGCGCCTGCAGTAACATGTAGGAGAAGAAGTAGTTTGCTGCCTTGGGCAGGTTTTCGGCAAGAGTTTGTAGAATGAAGTTTACACTCTGCAGTTGCTCAAATTGAGCTGAGAAGTCGGTGAGAGATGCGGCGAAGAATGATGTGATGGAAACGACCAAGAAGACCTGAATGAAGAGGAAGACGAAGTAAAATCGCTGGACAAACTCGGCCTTCTGAGAGCCGGTCTTGACACCCCGAAACATTGCCAGCTGTTCCAGAATCAATGGCACAATGAAGAGCAAGAGGGCAAGCAAGATGGCTGGCAGCACACCAGCGACGGCGCCTGCGACCTTCTTGACGGTTGCGCTCTCATCGATCCACTTGAGCCATGGGAATTGTTTGATGAGAGAATCCACGTTTGAAAGTCCTGCCGAGAACGCAATAGGAACAGCCCAGAAGAAAGCCATGACCGTGATGACGCCGGTGGTTATACCAGATCTCAGCGACTCTTCCCACCAAGTCAGTGCCATGTTGTCCCAAATGACGTCCGTCGGAGAGATTTCGTTGATCCGAGGGGACATGTGTTTCGGGACGTGATGCATCAGACTCTGACAAGCCATGTGTGCCGATACCTGATGGTTGAATTGAATGAAGGCTGAGTTCATGAGTGGATAGCGCTCCGGATGCGCTTGATCGTCTTCAATCTCGACGTTCAATCGCGCAAGCTCTGAACGACACCAGTAAATAGTGTCTACCTTGGGGCCAATAGTGAGCCAGGCAAGCCAGTCTGGAAAGCCCCAGCGCGGCAGACGATGAGTTGGTCTGTTCTTCTCCTTGATCCATTTGCGCCACTCAGCTTCATCGTCGAGAACCTTGTTGTAGCTGTCACCAGTATTGTTCCACTCAGGGTACTCAATTGGATCCTCTCCGTCGTCTTCGAGGAACGGAATGAAAGATTTCAGGCCCTGCCACACGGTTTTGTCTCTTGGCGCCTTGCCAAAGGGGAATTCACCAGGGTCGTAACCCTGGGGGATCGGAGACGCATAGCCACCAGCGGGTGCTTTCCAAAACTGCCAAAATTTCCGGGTTTGTTGGTCATACATATGGTCCAGGTTGCTGACCTTGCGGACGGTGTTGCCATTCCCAAACGGCTCGTAGCTGTGCTTGGGTCCCGTGGTGTCTTGAGTGGCCGCAGATGCATTGCGATAGTGTGTCTTGGTCGTATCATTGGTCTGGTGTGTCGCTAACTGCTCGCCGTTCCCATTGATGCTCTTTGAGGTGGCGGGACGCTCTCCTTCGGTCAGAATCTGAACCTTGCGAGGACGATCGCCCGGATGCAGCATAGCAAAGCCGTTTGTCGTCTCGACAGTATCTTCAACGTCCTGGCTGAATTCCTTGATTTCTTTCTGGGCCTTGCTGACACCTCCAAGAAGCCCCTTCCCGACCTTGTTGAAGCCGTCGCCGAGTATATGAAGTCCAAAGCCTCTAGACTGAGGCGGTTCACCATCCTCAGAAGAACTGGAAGACAAGGTACTCGATCGTCTTGACCTTGCGTCCTTGTTCTCTTCTTCCATTACAGCCCTGACGTCGTGAGGCACTTCTTCATGCTCGCCAGAACTGATACCTTGGTTGCCCTGTGCCATTTTTTTCGCTGCTTCGTCTTCTCGTTGTTTCCTAAGAAGCTCCTCCTGCTTAGTCGGTCCCTTAGACTTTGACTGCTTTCTGGCTGCTTTCTCTTCTTTCTTGCGGCGCTTCAACTGTTTCTTCTTTGCAGCCCTAACGAGCTCAGTTTCTGCATCTTCCAGCTTGAGATGGATCTTTTCGCGGAGCTGAATCTTCTCGAGAAGTCGGGAAAGATTTCGATTTAGCCAAATGTTACGGATCTGGCCCGGGAACACGTCGAATAGACCCAGCAAGGCTTCCTCGGTAAGCCACTTCGAAGGAATACCATTCACAAGAATCGTTGTTGCCGAAGCGCGCAATCGATGCTCGGCACTTGTGAGGTAATCCTGGCGAACCTTGATGTACACTCGGAGTTCGAAAAAGAAAACAGTGCAGACCCAGATGATAACAAGCAGTGCTAGTACCAAGTGAGCCCAGTATCTGCTGGTATGATTCAGTCCAACGTTGCCCCACGCCAGTGTGTCTAAGCCTGTCGGAATCGTGTTGTCGGTAGATGAGTTCGACGACTCGGCTCTCATATAAAGCTGAATACCTCTGACGAGGAGTCGAGTGTTTGTTGTACCATTGGTTGTTTCGTTGTTCTCGTGGTTATCGTCGAGGAAATCATGTCCCTTACCGCCGCTGTAATTAAGCGGTATCAAAATAGGGATGGCCACAGTGGCAATTGGTATGAAAATTGTGAGGAGAGCCCTGAGATAGCGAAGGAAGAAGTAGGCGTCCAATCCGCACTTCTTGATGACTTCGCGGTCACTGAATTTCAACAACGTGTTGACCAAATTCCATGGGGTGGAAGGAGGGGATTCCGTTCTTTCGCGCTCAGGCACCAGGTACGTCTTTGGTTTGCTGCCAAAAAGTCAGTCTGGCTGCAAAGAAAATTGGGGAGAATGCAACACAAACAAGATACGCGCCAGCTTGTTCCGCAGGAGAAGAAATGCGAGGACTTGAACAGCGAAAACGGTCAAACCGGTTGCCAGGGCAGTAAGAAAACTAACGAGGGTCATTCCTTCTTTACTCTGCGCAGCACCTATGCCAATAGCAGCAGTCGTGGTAACGGCAACACTTGACGATGTTGTCGAAGTTGAAGTGATTGTTCCATTTCCAGTCAGTGTCGCATATGTCGTCGCTGACAGCGTAGCAGAGAGTGACGAAGCCAGTGAAGACGCCAGTGAAGATGCGAGAGACGTCGCGAGAGACGACGGCTCGGTCGCTGTTGTCGGGCTAGCCGACATTTTGCCCTATTCGTACCGTCAAACTTATATTCAGCCGTCCATGTATTAATCGGTTTTATGGATATCGCCTGGTCGTAGGACGTAGGATAGGCGAGGGCATTTATAGAGGGAGGTCGGTGTCGTGTTCCTCGGCGGCGAGGCGAGGGTGAGGTTCGAGGTAAGTATCGTGAAGAAGGAGATGGGTCACGAGGACAATGGGAAAAAGAACATTGCGTTGTTGTCGAATTCTCTAGGCGTCGAAGGTGGGAAGACAAGGTCTTGTCCGCGAAGCCGTTGGTGAAAGGTACGCGCGGGTTCTTCAAGGCCGGCGGTGGCCTCTTTTTGTCGGTTCCCCAGCTCACTCTTTGCTGTCGAACAGAGGAAATAAAGATAGGCAGCGGTAGGCGCAGGCGAGGGCGACGAGAGGAGGGCGCCAAGAATGTCCAGCTGCTACTAAAGGGTTGGCCAGCAGATGCGAATCACTGATTGGCTGAGACAGTGCAGGACAAAACCTGGACGGGACTGCGACAGGGGTGGTTGCAGCTGCTTCAGTTGCTGCAGAGGCACAAGGCAGGCACAGAGGCAATCGCTCTGGGCTCTCTTCTGCTGCGCTGCTGTCGCTTCAGGTGCCCTGCTGGTGACATCAGCGGCTGCATTCGCCAGTCGCGTTAAACGAAACATACCCCTGCCTTGAGCGGGGCAAGTATGGGCCCATGGTCGCCATCTCTCTAAGGTATGGATGTTACTGTGGTCTCTTGGCCAATCATTCCTCATCTCCCACGCTCGGCTACAAATTCCTGCAGGGTATTCGTGGGCTGCTGCAACCCACTGACGAGCTATCTGGCTGTACTGTAGTACTGCTCACTCACCACCTTCGCGCTGGGTTGTTCTCAGGGTTGGGAATTAGTCTAGTCTAGTCTAGTCAGGTAGCTGACTAAAACTAGGCTAGTTTAGTCTAGCCTTAACTAAAACTAGCGTAGTTTAGTCAGGCTATAGACTAAAACTAGCCTAGTTTAGTCTAGTTAACTAACTAGTTAA
>JAVHLU010003057.1:0-13588 GCA_036785755.1 Colletotrichum ledebouriae
TCTTAATAATAAGATCGCCTACTTAGAAGATATTATTAATAAATTAGATCTATAAATAGAGTTTATTTACTATTTTTATAAAGTAGTTTTATTTATTTTTTAAGACTCTCTTTTATAATATTATAAAAAGTCTTAAGGAGATAATTAGAATAGGATAGGATAGACCTAGCTATTTAACTTTTAGAAAGCTCCCTTAGTATATAGACCTATTATAAGGAGACTATAAAGTAGAGTATAGAGGAGAGGAGTATAGTAGAGGAAAAGATAGTATTATTATTATTATAATTAGTACCTTAATAACCCTATACCTTATTTTTTAGTATTTTCTTAGTAAATCCGCGCCCGATTTAGATAATCTCTTCTAATTAGATCTGCGAATTATTCTATATATCTTTTAAGCCTACTCTTAATATTCTTACCTATTTATAGGTAGAGCTATATTATTTATTATCTTTCTAGTTCCTATCGGTTCTAGCCCTTTTCTAGTATAATAATAGTAATACTATTAGAGGTAAAGAGTTTCTAAGAGAAGATTAGCTCTATACTCTATATTACTATTATAATCTAACCTAACGTTGCTTTTATATATTCCTTGCTCTTAAGATTCCTAATAAACGCTGCTCCTTATTACTATACTACTACTAACTAGGTTATATAATACTTATATTATACTTATTACCTCGTAATATACTTTAATAACTCGGGGGGTAGGTAGGTACTACTAATTATAAGCAACGCTTCGTTTATAAATAATAAGGAGATATAGAAGTTATCTTAAGGGTATATAATCTCGCTCTTTAGAGGACTAATTTAATAGAAGGCTACTTAATAAGCTATAGTTATAATATTAATAATAGAAGCGGAGCTTCTAAGCCTTAAATATACTACTAGGGAAATAGTTACTCTTTAGAAGCTATTTAGGGATATTACTCTTAAACTTAGTAATATCTAGAGGATTTATTATAATAACTAATAAATAATTCGTCTTATAGTAGGTAAAAAGGAACGGATCTTAACTAAGCTATAGTATATTAATATTTAGAATATATAGCTATAATAAGAATACCCTAGGGGATTATTTAGTATAGTATATATACTAATAAATAAGATAATAGCTAATAGTCTTATAAAGGTTCTAAACTATAAGAAATCTTAATATTTCTATTCGCTCCTTAATTTAAAAGATATATAGAGAATAATTATAATAAGCGAGGGATGCTCTAAATAAGTATAAAATAGCTAGTAGCGCCTAATTTTTAATTAATTTATAGCCTATTAGCTAGGGAGCTTAAAGTCGCTCCTATAGGAGCAAAAGAATATAATATATCCTAAAGGGCTACCTTAAAATACTAATTTTCTACTACCTAACCTTAGAGGATTTACTTATACTAATCTATTCGGATATTATATAAGGGTAGTAATACCTCTAGTAAATATATACTAATAAGACTATTAACTATATAGTATACTATAGTAGCTATATTACTAGTAGGCAGACGAGGTATAAGTATACCTACGCTAACCGCTAGGGTTCTAGATAGAACTAGGGCGGGAGATAGAGTAATAACGCTATATATACTAGAACTACTTATTATTATAAAAGCCCTACCTAAACCCTTATTATTATTACCCTTTTTTATTATTATAATCTCCTCCTTCTAGATAGTAATAGCCTTATAGACCGTAGCTCTCTAATACGCGAGGGTTTATAGGTTATATTAGAAGATAGTTATAAAAATAAAGTATATATAGAACCTTACCTTTCTAATTACTAGGTCTTTTAAAGTCTTAGCTTTAATATATTAGTAGGCTATAATAGTAATAGGGGTGCTTATCTATTAATAAGGTATCTTACCCTTATAATCATAGTTATACTTACTTATTATACTAAGTAAGTACTTTCTATTTAATAAGGCTAAAAGCTTACTAGTAATATATTAAAAGTAGCGCTTATTAAATAGGGGTACTTATTCTACTTCTATATCTCTATTAGGGGGAGGAGGGCTAAGAGGGGGCTCTAAACTACCCTCGCTAGTACTCTCCTCCTTATCTATCTCCTTAGGGATTATAATAATAATAAGGCTAGTAATATTCTAATATATAGTAATAATAATAAAGAGATTATAACTTACTAGGAGCTATCCTCTTAAACTACCTAGGAGGGTAACCCTAGGGCCTCTTAAGCTATAAACCTTTATTTTTAGAACTACCCCCTATAAGTTACTTCTACTTCTTTCTATTTACTATATAATATATTAGTATATTATATATTAATAATAAGAAGGAATAATATATATATAACCTTACTATTACTCTCTAGGGGAGGAGGGCGCGCCCCTCTACCCCTAGCTTTACTCTTACCTTTAGTAGCGCGCGCCTTCTCAAGGGCTATAGCCCGACTAGTTTTCTTTTTAAGAGGTATTTAAAAATATATTAGTATATTATAATAGCTTTAAGATTGTTATATACTATAGGTATATATACGTGCGCGCAATAAGGTTATTATTAGAACTAAAGTTAGGTATATATATAGTTATTATATTATATATAGAGAAGAGTTAAGAAGATAGGAGGGTAGCTAGGTTATTTTATTTAGAATTAATATAATAGCAGCTGCCCTACTTAAGCTAATAAGAGATAACGGATTCTACTACTATTACTAAGAGTTAGTAAATAAAGGGTATTGTAATAATAATAGTAATAGTCATAAAGGTAAAAAACTACGACTATTTACGCTTCGCCTATACCTAATATAAATAACTTTACTTTATTATCTCTTTTATAAATAGGCTTATTAATAGGTTATTTATTAATATATCGCTTTATATTTACGTATTTTAAGGGATACTATGTAGTTAGGCGTTTTTCTAGCTATACCTATATCTAGGGGGGTATATTATAATACCTTTAGTATTACTTACTTCTAGCGTAGCATATAACTAATATTAGCTCTAGAGCGACCTTTTTCTAGGGGCTATTCCTCTAACTATAGTTATAAGCAACCACGTTATAGCTACTCTCGTTATAATAGATCAAGCTCTTTAGTAACTATAAATATCGCCCTATAGGACGTTTCTCAATAGTCGCCAATGAGAGTAATAACGGGGACACGAGCCCAGCTGAGCAACGAGACGGGCATGCGGTAGAGCAGCCACGAGCGGAACGGTCCTTTGAAGTTGCTAGTAAATTGCTTCAACGCGGGAGCGGAATTGGCGAAGAGGTCGTCCGAAGTGAGGAGCTGTTGTCGAGTTCCCCCTGTATCGGCCACGTCGGGCGTGCTACGAGTTGGAGACTCGGGAGCGCCCAAGCCGACGTATATGTGGTAGGAACCGTCTGAAATTTGTTGGACACTGAGAAGTCGGCCGAAGCCTAAGGCCAGCATGATCCCACGACCAGTAACTTCCACAGCGGCGGCGTAGCTGGGCTTGTCATGAGAAATGCGTCCTCCAATAAAGACTTTGCGTGAACACTCGGGCTTCGCAGCGTTGAGCTGTGGAACAGAGTTAACAAGACCGTCAACGGACGCGGAACAGGAGACCCTTACCAAAGGGCGGATGTTGCTCCGAGCTCCTTCAGTACCGACGATGAGAGGGAAGCCGGATGCCGAGGTGCCGTTCACGAATCGACGAACCCAGCCTCCAGCCTCCTTCTCCGCTGTCCGAACAACATGACCCCAACGGAACTTGTGGGGAGTGATCGAATCGAGAAGCAACTGGAGACGATCGATCTGGGGAGCACCACGTCCTCCCCCATAGCTATGCCGCAGGGGTACCGGTGTTATCCTGGACAGTGAAACGCGTTGCATCCCATCTTGCAACCTTCTTCAACTCGTCGAAGATTCCGGCGTCCTTGATGGCTTGCTGTCCAGACGAGGGATGAAGATCCAGAGTGCCGCCTTGATACTTGGGTGTGGGAATGGAGTCAGCGTCCCGCTCGTAGACAACGTTAGTCTGTATCGTTGAGTTGCAGCAATCGGGCAAACATGAGTCCGCATGGACCGCCTCCAACAACGGCGATAGGAAATGCTCTCAACGAATGGATAGCGAAGGACGACGATGTATGTATCAGCAGTGACGATGATGCTGATGAGTAGGACTAACCTGCCTGTCTTCTGTCCCTAAGCTTCAGGATCCCATGCCTGAATCATGTTGGTCTCCCTTCCGAATTGGGGACCCTCAGAGCACCCTCATTGGTCCGGCCTGGAGAGATTTCCGGGTGGTTCCATGTTCGCCGCTTGACCGATCCCGGTAAGTCGTAAGCGGCTCCGACTTCGCCGCCGATAATTGGTTACACTCGGAAGTCGAGGCGTCGCCATTGTCCCTCGTAGGCCCTCGGGGGAATTAGGAGCAAAGTGACACAAGGAATGTCCGGAAGACGAGGCCCCAGCTTTGTTCGTTGGAACCTCCCACTCATTTTCGTTTTCGAAGGAAACCACTGCCAGCATTGATGCCGTCCGGAACAACTCAATATCGCTTGCACTTCGGAACGCCAACTCAGAGCTTCAATACCTATTAAATACGCCAACGGCGGCAACCATCAACTCCGACAACGCAGAAATGAACAGGTATTACGTCCCTTGAAAGTCGTCCGGCTATCAACTCATCGGCTGTAAGTCATCACCGTATCCGCGTCCGTCAATGACTCGTCTGACATCTGCTAAACAAGGCTTCCTGGAAGACGCTCCCATGGGCGAACCATTCTTCCAGAGCCTACCTGACGACCTACCCAAGCAAATAATATTTGAACCTCACACCGTCAAACAAAAAGCGTGGGTCGCCTTCGTGAACTACATGATGCTAGCCTTCGTATCGGCCAACGCGAGCTCAAAAAGCGCCGAGTCAAAGCAGTTCCGCCGGAACATGCGGATGGCACTCAATGACAGCACCATTTTTCTCGAACCGACCGAAGCAAACGTGCAGGCCCAGATTGCGGTCAGTCTCCCCCCGTAAACCCCACGGGGCTATCAAGGCCTCCAAGTGTCTTTAGAATTACCCGTGGCAAAGTGCTTGCTCTGTGAAGTCAAGGCTGGGGGAGGATCGCCCTTCTTGGGCCGTTTCTTTCTAGCAGATAAGCCAGGGCTCAATCCATGTTTGTTATCTCGCTTCGGCAGAGCTTGCGTAGCGGACCTGTTCGGAAGATTTTCACCGAGCTGCTGGGCCTGGCAATTAGCCTCGGCTTGCACATCAACCGTCGCCATGCATGGACTCCTCGTCTCAGCTGGAGCTGCTGTTAATTCTTCTCCGCTCTGCGAAGACGACGAAGGTCGAGGCTGGTTCTTGTGAGATCCTACGGACTCCTGCCTGTCTGAAGGCGAGGATGAGCGAGTTTGAGTCTGGTTGTTGGGAGATTCCACGGTCAGCTGCTTGCTTTGGTCCATGCGACTCTCTTTGCCCCTGCCCTTGGCGTGACCATTGCTTGTTGGTGTCGATGGCCGATCTGCGTTGGAGGGTGGAGCTGCTGAACCTGGCCTGCTCCGCGAGGGTGAGCCCGTGGCTGACTGCTTGCCCTTACCCTTGGTGTTGGCACGATCTTCACTTGTTGATATGGGTGACTGAGACGTGTGGGAGTTATGGGCTGCTCCATCTTACCTGCCCCGCGAAGGCGACGAGGGCCGAGGCGGACTGTTGGGGGAGCCCTGTGATGACACTTTGGCTTTCACCTTGTCATTGGTCCGTCTCGTGGGCGTCGGCGTAGATGGTGATGACGGAGAGCGAGGCTTCTGAGGCGTTGAACCTCGCGGTGGCGTGGCGACAGGTGACCTCGACTCAGCCAAGTCAAGGTCTGAGGTCGAGAAGCCCCCGGGTGACTGCATGGCCTGATCTTCGGCAGCGGTCGGAGGGGTGGAAGAGGGGAATCGGAGATCGATGCAAGGTGGCATGTTTTTCGTTTGGCTCGAGCGGGCGTGGGGGGAGTTCTGTTTTTCCTTCTCAGACGTCGGCCTCTCTGCCTCCTCCTTTCTCCTTGCTGCCAACTCTCTCTCCTCTTCCTCTTTCTTCCTTGCCGCTAACTCTCTCTTCTGCTCTTCCTCCTTCTTCCTTGCTTCTAAGTCTCTCTTCTCCTCTGCCTCCTTCGCTCCGCGCGGAATTGGGCTGTCCATCTTGGCCCCATGGCATCGTAGCCTAAACACCTGCGCATCATTGTGAGGCGCTTGGTGGTGGGGCACGAGGAGTCCCAAGCCATGTGTTTGTTACCACAGTTTGGGCATTTGACGGTGTCAGATGTGCAGTCTTCTGACTCGTGCTCCTGGCTGGAACAGTTCCCACAAACTGGGCATTCCGATGTACAATCCTTTTTCATGTGGCCAGGCTCAGCGCAATGATTACAAAAGGTCCACAGCGAGCGGATGTCGAGGGCTCTACCGGACAGGTTCGGTTAGCGATATACTGAATGGTAAACGAGTGTTTGAAAAACTGACCTGACTTCGGCTTTACAGTAGTCTCTGCAAAATGTATCCTTGGAGGACTCATAAGAGGAAATCAGATTCCAGGCAGCCTGTTTGTCCTCGAGTTGCAAAATGAATCGCGACCACCTGATCATAAACTTGTTTTTAGCGCCATCGAGGGTGATCCCGAAAGGGCTGAACATGTCTTCGTAGATGACCTTGGCACTTCGGTGCACCTTTTTACCTGCAAAGATGATCTCGACATAATAAGTTTCGGGAAACAAGTGGAAAGCTTCGACCTCAGGCAGTCCATTATCCAAACGCCCGATAGCTTTACTCATCTCCTCCTTGCTGGGTACTAGCTTCTGAGCATTGGTGGCGTTGTCGAAAATGAAGTGGACGGCGCTTCGGTGAATGTAAATCCTCTCGACATGCTTGTAGACGTGATTGATTTCCTTCAGCATCCTCATCACAGTCCCCCTGTCCGAATCGAATTGCTGAAGGATCTCATTAGGGGCCAAAAGGGTCCGTACGACACATTTCGGGTCTTCTCCAACAAGTACATCAGCTCCCACCTCTTTCACTTGCGAGGAGTTCAAGGGAGACTGCATTTCCATGGGATATGCTAAACGCTCAAGCACCATTTGATCGACTTGCTTGGATGTGCTCTGTCTTCCAGGTGGACTGGCTGACTTCGGCTTCTTATTGGGCGTCTTGGTCCGGGACTTTGAGTTTTGTGACCTGTTCGTTACCGGGACCGATTGGTTGTTGCAGGTTGGTTGGGCTTGAGATTGGCTGTTGGGCAGGAAGGCAGCCGCAGTTGGTCTGAGAGACGATGCAGACGACCGAGGGCTATCCGTGGGACTGGAGTCAATGCTGAGTGGAGGGGCGCAGTGGCCAGAGGAGACCGGGGAGTCAAGGGTCAGGGGGAGAACGGGGTCCTCCTGGCTTGAGAGAAGAAAGCTGGGACCGGGGCGGCCGGAGCCGATAGGGGGAATAGAATTCCTGGTCTTGGGAACGCCAGAGCCGTGGTCTTGGAAATGAGACCCATGAGATTGGTGTCTAGTGAAATTTGTACTGTCAATATTGAGGTCTCTGATATCACTATCCTGTTGGTCGTATAACTTGTTGTTGCTGTTGAATTTGGCATAATTTTGGTTGGTTGTGAAACTGAATGCATCCATCCGGTTTCCGTTGAGTTGAGATAAAGGGTCACTCGTCCAAAGTGGGAAAGGATGGCTGGGGCCCGAGTGCGCAGAGGGAATATGAGAGATCGTGGACATTGGGGTTGATGGTGGCATCGGACCTTGGTAACCCGTAAGTGAAGGCCACGCCTGGCGAGAGTAACCTAGGCCACTTTGCGAATCAATTGGAAAGCCCGCAGCATCAGTGCCCGAGCCTCCATAAACGTTGCGATCCGTCATGTCGGCTAGCAAGAGGCGAAGGAGTCCAGAGATTGTAGTAATACGTAAGTAGCTGAGGAGATGGGAATGAAGAGTGTTTCCCTGAACATGGGTGGCAAAAAAAGGCACCAGAAGAACTTCTGGCGGGGCTGAAATGTAGGCCGATAACATCAGAAGACTACCCCTCATATACCCACTTCCAGATGTTCTTGGCAGTCGGTTGGTTACCCCTCGGACGTTGAAGGCCACCAAAATCGTGTTCGGTTATGCACCATTATTAATAAGCTTAGCGAGGTACCTAGGTCTCTTCTTCTACCACCTTTAAGATGCTCTAAGTCTTACAGTACCTCTTCGCTACCTATACTTAGCTATATAGAGGTAATTATACTTTCTTATTAAGTTTAACTTATGTTATATATATTACTATAAATAATATACCTTTTATAAATTTAAAAAGCTAGTATTATTTTCTACTCTTCTATAGTTATAAAAAGTATAGTTATTCTTCATAGTCTAAAATAGTAGTTTTAAGTACTTTAGGAGTTAATATAAGAAGTAAATTATAGTAAAATTAAGTTAATAGTTTATAATAAATTAGGTTTAACTTAATTTTTTTAATAAATACTCTTTAGATATTATTTAAATAAAAGGTAATTTATATATTTAAAGAAATATTATAAAGACTATAGGCACTAAATACTAAAAGTATATATATAAGAGTAAGGACTTCTATTACATCGACCCCCTAGGCGCGCGTAGTAGAGCACAATATACGCGCAAAAGCAGCGCGAAATCTAGCCTAAATTAGGTAGTATCTACTTTAGCTAGTTTTAAGCGTAAATTCCGCCTAGACCTATATATAGAGATTTTAGGATAGTTATATATCAATTATAAGGAACTTTTATACCCTATACTATATAATTTAATAATTAATAGTCTAAGTTTTATATATAATACTAATTAAAGCTATTTAGATAAATCTATAGTATTAAACTTACTTATATATTATTAATATATAAACCTATAGTAAGCCTACTTTTAATAATATCTCTAGAAGCTCTAGCTTCTTATTAGAACTCTATAGACTAAGTAATTAGCCCCTTTAATAGGACTAAACCTAGTATAAGTTCTAGTTAATAAAGCTATAGGAGTATATTAACCTTAATAATACTAAGAAAGAGGACCTTAAGGCTATCCTAAAGACCCCTCAAATAAAGCTAAAGTTCTAAAACTACTTTTAGAAAGCTAATTTCCTAGTAGTAAATACTTACTCTAGTAAATCAGGAGTATTATTAACTCTTATATAGATAATTACTTAAGGGGACTTAGGATAAGTCTCGCTTACTAGGTCTAAGCTAGCTAGATTATTTCATAATATAATAAAGCGAGACTAGTATATATATTAAGCTCGGAATTACGCCGCAGCCCCTTCGCAAAAAGACTATAACAAATTTACCTAGTTCGCAGGTATAATTCGGGAAATACTATATAGGTATTTTAACCTATACCTTCTACTAGTTAAGGAAAATAATATAGGAACCCTATACGTTCCTATTACTCGTAAGCAAACCCTCTAAATATTATAGAGTTAGATACGCGCTATACTAGGGCTAATTATATTAGAGCTAAATAGGCTACTAAGGCTCTCGTAGCCTAGAAAAGCTACTATATGAGATAACTCCTTAACCTAAAAGGTCGACCTTTAAGTAAGATACTAAAGGTAAAAGCTACTATATAAGATAACTCCTTAACCTAAAAGGTTAACCTTCTAGCAAGGTGCTATAAACGCTACTATATAAGAGGTAACTCCTTAACTAAAGAGGTCTTTCCTAAGAGGTTCTTATAGCTAGAAGTATAAGAAGCTCTATAAGTAGGGCCTTATACCTCTCCCTTTTCTTTATCCCTTAATTATATTAGCACTAGACCTTATATATAAAAACGCTAAGCTTATATAAGGTATACCTTTTAATACTAATAATACGCGAGAGCTTACTAGAGAGTTTAGTATTAATACGATTAATAAAACCTACTCCTTTTTTAACTGCTCTGTTATATATAGAGAGTATATTATTAATATAGCCCTGGGCTTGGCGTATTTGTATGCGGGGTCTGGTGCCGACATGGTTAAGGATTTTTCGTGGGTTATAGGTATACCCAGGAGTTCGTGGATAAGGATAAGGAAGAGGGAGAGGCATAAGGCCCTGCTTGCAGCAGCAGAGCTTCTTATGCTTCTAGCTATGAGAACCTCTTAGGAAAGACCTCTTTAGTTAAGGAGTTACCTCTTATATAGTAGTATTTACCTTACTAGAAGGTTAACCTTTTAGGTTAAGGAGTTATCTCATATAGTAGCTTTTATAGCACCTTGCTAGAAGGTTTAGCGAGGGCGTTGCTACGAGAGCCTTAGTAGCCTATTTAGCTCTAATATAATTAGCCCCGGTGCAGCGCGCGTCTAACTTTATAATATTTAGAGGGTTTACTTATAAGTAGTAGGAATATATAGGGTTCTTATATTATTTTCCTTAACTAGTAGAAGGTATAGGTTAAAATACTTATATAATATTTCCCGAATTATACCTGCGAACTAGGTGAATTTATTATAGTCTTTTTGCGAAGGGGCTACGGCGTAATTCCGAGCTCAATTAATATAGCCCTTAAGAGGGCTCTTATTAATACCCCTAGAGGGGATACTTATTATTATATTATAGCTAAGTAAGTAAACTTAGTAGCAGAAGCTAAGCGGGTTATTATTTACCCTATAGAGTAGCCTTTCTTTAAGCAAGTCCTCTATATTATCAAGGCAGAGGCAGCCTAGGCCCCTTAGGGGTTAGTAAGTATAGCTTACGCTAACTGAATTAATATAGAGAGAGCGTTGCTAATAATAATATAGCTACGAAGGCGTTAGCTAACCTAATTAAATAGGAGGACTACTAGCGGATAAAGCAGTAATAGAGGTAGTATTTAATAGCAGCGCGGGTAGTACGCGAGAGGAAAAGTCGATAGTTTCGTAGTTTAAATAATTAAAAACTACGTTATTATTAATATAAAGTTAAAGATCGTGAGGCTATCTAGTATAATAGGTATATATAAGTGCGGCTATAGTTAGAAAAGGATCACGTGACTAAAGGCTATATATTATTAGGAGGCGCGGAGTTAGAAGGTCTGTTATACTTAAGTAGGTAAAATCACTATATAGTAGCTAGAGGCCGACTAGTATATATATATTATATATATAATAATTTATAAAGAATAGTTAAAGGAAATTAAGGAGTTATATAAAGTAGTAACTTAGTTTAAGAATTATGTTTAAGAGATAGTTTATTCTAAGTATTATTAAACTTACTTTATTCTAAAGAACTTAATTACTAAGGGTATTATTTAATTAAGAGCGAGGGTAGGGATTAATAAGATCTATTAGCTTAAAGCTACTAGAGAAGTATATATCAAAACCCTTTGTATTCCCTATAAAGGGAAAGTAATAGTATAAAAAGTAACCTTTAAATAAATTATAAAGTATAAAATAGCTATATTAAGACTAAGGGCTATTAAGGTAATAGAGGGTAGTAATAGTTTAGAATAGTTTAATAACTTTATCTAAACTACTTACTCAACGCCCCTTATATTATAAGTAATAATATATAGGTTAACTTATAAGAAGGATACTAATAATAGATCCTTAAGGTTATTTAATCTTATTAAGAGTATATATAGAGAGATCTCTTATATAGTTAACCTAGTAAGCTCTAAGTTATATATTATAAAAGGAGGGGTATTTAAGCTAACTATAACTATTATCCCTATCTATATATTAAAACCTCCTCAATAGAGAAGCGACTTAAGAAAGGAATAAACTAATAAGGAGTTAGATAACTAAGAAAATAAGTAGAAGAAGGCAACTAGTAAGTATAAAACGTGCTTTATATCATATTACTTATTATTAAAGTACTAATATATCTTTATTAATAAGGCGCTAGACTATTAGACTATAAATAAGGGTATTACTAGGAAGGTTAAGGAGTAATATAACGGGGAATTAGTAAATAAGATTAACTATTTAAAGATCTCTATAAAGAACTAATAACTTTTAATAAGGTATTAAGGAAGGATTAGACCTAAGGGAGTTGTATTTTTAATAGCTTATAACTATAAGCTATCTAAATTAGTATTACTAGATTTAAGATTCATAGTTTATGTTATAAATAACCTTACCTATTTTAAAACCCTCTATAGTATTTATAATAAAGACTTTATCCTCATAGGATCTAAGGTAATACTTATTAAGGGATATAGATCTATAATTAGAAATATAGTTAGACCGGGAGGGTATTAATCTACCCCCTACCTTAATAATACTATATACTATAGTATAATAGTAAGTAACCTTATATTTTATAGAAAGTTAAAGAAGAAGGGGGTATACTAAGATAATAGACTAGACTAGTAATATCTCTAATAATATAATAGGACCTATATAGCAAAAGTCCTAGATATTTATAACTAATATATCCTTAAGTATATATTGAAATAAACCTAAGCAGCGTTTTATAATGACGTTATACTAACACCTCTATAATATAATATATATACTATATTAATAAGAAGGAAGCCTTAAAAAGGGAGCTATAATAAGTAGTACTTATAACTTAGCTGCACTAGAGAGGCTACTATATACTAATTAGAAGTAGTAATATATAGAGCGAGGGTAAAGGGCAGGATACCTATTATAGTAATAGATTATAACGCTTATAAGCTAGGAAACATAATATACTAAGTCTATTAAACCCTAAGGGAGGGTATTACTATATTAACGCTAAGGAGATAAATAGCCCTAGATTTTTACTTATTTAAATAAGAGTATAGAGGATTTATAACCCTATTATTATTTATAAATAGACCGTTAGGTTATACCTAGGATTACTACCTTAAGGATTAATTAATAAGAACCTTAATAAGGGTATTTACCTAGTTTATTAACTCTCTTAAGAGGGAACTTAATATAATAAATAAGGTATTTAAGTATAATAATAAGATCCTAAATGATACGGTCCACGAAGTGGGCGAAAAGTATAGGTGAAAAAATACTATGAATTTAGAAGGGTTTTTCCTTAAAGGCAATGAGCCCTTTTATAAGGGTTAATACGTTTAGGTATATTTAACGCGTTAAACGTATTAGATACCCTTGAGCGGGATAACCGCGCTAAGCGCGTTTAGTATTAATTACCTATATAAGAAGAAAAAGGCGTTAATTGCGATATATAGTATGAAATTTAATTTATACCTCCTATTATAGTAATATACTAATAAGTAGAGCTATATTATTATATATAAGTAACTATATATAACCTTACTTCCTTTCTATTCTATATATTTTATTATATCTAGCTTTAGGCTAAGGGAGTCTCGGGCGTAGTATTAGTTATCTTTAAGAGGTTAGGGTAGTCCTTATCCTTATTATTAATAATCTCTTTAGCTATAACTAGGATTTAGTTAATACTAATACTATAAGTAGTAGCTAGTTAGGTATTATCCTTATATTACTCTAGGAATAGGTAGCGAGATTCGTTACTAACCTTAGGGTATACCTTAGTAATGCTATTATCTTTAATTATAGTAATTAAGGCGGCGAGGGAGGTGATATTAGTATAAAGGCCTTAAAGGTTAGTAGCGTATTTATACTATAAGTTAGCTATATCTATAGCCTTAGGGTTACTAAGGTCTAAGAGAGTATAGATAGCGCTCGAGTTATTACTATTAACTATAGCCTAACTAATATAAGTATTATCCTTAGTATATATACTAGGAAACT
>JAVHLU010003058.1:0-13587 GCA_036785755.1 Colletotrichum ledebouriae
TCTAGAGGAGGCTCTATTATAAAAGGGTAATAAGAGTATATAAACCTAGCTTTAGGATAATATTCCTAGGCCTATTAATAGTATTTATTATAAAGGAGTGAGAAGTTAAACTTAGCTATAGCTATAACTATAATATCTACTAGCATTTAGGACTACGGGATCTCCTTAATACTATTGAATTCTCTACTCCTCCTTACTTTATTATTACGCTTAATTCTATACCTATAGCACTTACGGATACTTAGATTATTATATAAGTAACTCTCTTAAGTTTTATAGAAGAAGTAGTTAGTATAAGGAGTGCCTAGTATTAAGACGTACTCGAAGTATAGTTTATAAATATAAATACCTAATATAGGGTTCTTAGTAGTATAGGCCCGCTCTTTATAATAAATATAGGGTACTACGTTATAACTACCTTAGGATTAAATAAATAAGCTATATATAGCTACTACGCGCTAAAAGACCTTCGTCTCCTATAAGCTAGCGAGGAACGTAGTAGAGGTATAGATAAAGACTTAATAGCGGAATTCTTTAGACCCCTTAGTTACCCTAAATATTCGTGGGAAGTCCTATTTACTAAGATAAGCTTTCTAGAAAGCTAGCCTTATTACCTTAGTAGTCTTATTAGAGAATATCTATAATATAAAGGCTACCTCTAAGTATTTATTACTAGGGATATTAAGTTAAAGCTAAATAAGGCTTATAGCTACTTAAGAATTATAATTAGTAGCTAGAGGGTATAGAGATATTAAAAAGAAGGGAAGGAATACTTAAAGTTAGTTATTAGAGTATTAAATGAAAAGAGGTATATTATTTTTCTTTATTTTAAGTATAAGGATATTAGGGCTAAGGACCTAAAGGGTTACTATAGATAGGAGATAACGAGGGCGAGGTTAATTAGTGTTTTTAACGCCTAAGATAAGGAAGTAGTAATTAGCTATAATAAGAAGGTATAATTCGTAGATATAGGAGAGAACGTATAAAGGGGTTAAATAAAGATTAAAGTAGCTAGCTAAAAGTAGTTATTAGAGGGGGGAGAAGTTAATAATAGAGGATAGAGGAGAATATTTATTTAATTTATAACTAGGCTGCTTATTTTAATAGCTACTACTAACTATTATTTCTTTTATTCTTTCCCTATATATAACCGCCCTAATTCACCGTTCTATTTATTATAGGTTTTTTATCCTAAGTTCGTTTTACTTTATTAAGGCTAAGGGGGGTAAGTGAGGAGAGTTAATTATTCCATCTATAGGCTACTAATAAATTACTACGTTATTAAAGCAATTAGTAGATATAAAAACGTACTCCTTACCCTTTAAGCTCTCTAGTTTCTCTCTCTCTTTTATATATATTATTTACTTTTAAACTTAATTTATCTACTAACTATATAGTATTAACTACTATACTATAGCTCCTCCTTTTCTTTAAATATTACTTCTATTTAGCTCTTTAGTCTATAAATTACTCGCGCTTTCCCCTTATTAAGTTTTCTCCTAATATATTATAATAGGGAAAGTTATCTTTTATAATAATAAAGCGTTAGATATATAGATCTAGGAGTTAAGATCCCTAAACCTTCCTATCCTTAAAATTAGATTTTTAATAGAACCTATACCTAATAAACTAAGTACGAGTAGGTTTTAGGTATAGGGATAAAATAATAGAGATATCCTAGGCTTTAGACCTCCTAATAAGCTTAGTTACTAGCCTTAGCTAATTAAATATAGTACGCGCCCTCCGCCTAGGATAGATAATATCCCTAGTTAGATAGACCCTTTTAATATAGTATTAAAATATATCCTTATTAAATATTAGAATAAGACCTTAGAAGTAGTAGAGGAGATAATTCACCCCTTATACTTATAGTAAGTTATAGCTAGTATATTTAATACTATTAGCGCACTTAAAATAGCAACTCGGATATATACTAAGGATAATTTAGTAGTTACTTACTATATTATAAGGCCTACTAAGCCTAGCTAACTACTCCGCTATTAGATAGTTAGAGGTATAGAAGATAACTTTAAAGATAGAGATATAAGAGATACTATAGTTACCTAAATTAAGGCCGAGTCTTCTAATATACTCCTTATTTATCTATAAGCGCCTAAGTTTATTAAGGTAGTTATTATAGGTCTACTAATTAACTTATAAGATAGGAGAAACTAGTTTTATAATAATTAGTAGTTAAGGAGAGGAGCTAAAGGATAACTATAAACTCTAATATTTATTACTAGGAGCTTTCTACTAAGATATAAGGCTAAGGAAGTTTTAATAAGATAATTATACCTAGTAGAACTTTAATACGCAGACCCCCTACTATAAGCCTCTAGTCTCTACTTCGTCGATTAGCTTAGGTCTTTTATATATATTAGAAGCCTAGTACCTCTAAAGTAGCCTATTAAAATAAGGTATTAAGCTTAGATTAATTATTTATTAAAGGCGTTTACTAATAAAATACCTCCTAAAGGAAGCTAGACCTAACTAAGAGTAAATAGAATTCTACGCGATTAATATTTTAAATTAAGAGATAAAGATATTAGAAAAAGGATAGCTAAAGAAGATATTAAATATTAAATAGCTAAGTATACCCCTCGATTTATAAACCTAGAGGTTTCCTCTCTATATAGGATAGATATTAACCTACTAGTACCTATAAATACTAATTTATAGACTAATTTAATAGTTCTTACTAATCTAGAAGAGTTAGATAGAGAGGAAGGATTATTAAAGGAACTAAATATCTAGAATATAAAAAGAAGGAATAACTATAAGAAGTAGAAGAGGGATTATAACTTATAGTAACTAGCTAACTTTAAAAAGTATCTTAACCGCCCTAGGTCTATGAAATTATTTATATTACCCTACTTAGCCCCTACTACCCCGAGAGATATTATATTTAGCCCTACTAATACCTTAGCGGGATTTAATATTATAAGACCTAAAGGGAACCCTATATTAAATAAAGACGAGCCCGTACTAGTAGTCCTATAGTATATATAAAAGAACTAAGAATCTATAAATTACTTAATAACCTAGTATAGTAGAGGGTTATCTATTATAACTTTAGCCTAGGTAGAATATTTATTAGACCTTTATAATATATAAGGGAAGCAAATAAGAGAAGAGGAGTTAGATAATTTAGAAGTTATAGCCCTTTTTATATTTATAATTAAGGGCTACCCTTATAATATCTATACCCTAATCCACGAGCTAGCCTAGTAACTTAAGAAAGAAATTAATAAAGCTTCTATAGAGCTTAAAAGAGAAGAGGCGAAGAATCTCTAGGATACTACTAAAGCCTTCTTTTTATTAAACTATAGTAATTATTACTAAGCTGCGATTTTTATAGATTAGTTAACTAGCTACTACTTCTATTATAACTCTATATAGGACTAGAATAGCAATTAGCGCTTTATCGAGGCTATATAGGACCTTACTACGTGGTATTATAAGATAGGAGCCCCTCTATAACTCCGAAAGCTCCTATTAATTAATACCTACGTAGTTAATTTAGTCTAGCAGAGGGATAGATTTATATATAGTCTCTAATATATTAAATAGGCTAGAGCTCTGATTTAAGAAGGATTACTATCTCTACGTTTAAGTAATATAACCTTAAGTAATAGCGTATTATTCTCTAACTCTAAAATCCCCTTAGTTACTCGATATATATCTATAATTACTATAGAGTTCTATAACTTAACTATTAATAGTAGTATAGCTCTATAAGATACCCTATTAAGCTAAGAAGACTTTAAGAAAGTACCTTTCTTCCCTTTATACCCTCCTACTCCTTTACTTATAGATAATAACGTAGTAGACTTTAGAAATAATAATAATATTACGCTATTTCCTATAGTAGATATTACTTAACCTATTTATAGATTATTAATATTATCTAGGTCTACTTTATCTAAAATACTAGGTAATAAGCTTAAATACTTTAGATATTAGCTTTAGTTATAGGTCTTATAGATACTAAGTTATAGTATAATTATTAAGCTACGCCTAAGAACTATACTTATAGATATACTATTATATCCTAAGAGGCCTAGTCCTTTAAATAAGTATAACTATAGCTATGCGGACTATATCTAGCAGAGGATTAATTAGTAGGATTAGATCGAGCGGAACACGCCTAAGGGAGTATATTATTATAACTTCTCACGCCTAGTATAATAGGGCGGGTAGTTTTAGCTATACTAAGGATTAGAGTAAGATAAGGAGTATAATAAAAAGGAAGAGGTAGTAAGGCTATTATTAAGATATAACTTATAGTAGAAGATAGTTAAACCTAAAGGACCTTCTTAATAATAAGATTACCTGCCTAGAAGACGTTATTAATAAATTAGATCTATAAATAGAGTTTATTTACTATTTCTATAAAGTAGTTTTATTTAATTTTTAAGACTCTCCTTTATAATATTATAAAGAGTCTCGAGGGGATAATTAGAATAAGATAGGATAGACTTAGCTATATAACTTTTAGAAAACTCCCTTAGTATATAGACCTATTATAAGGAGACTATAGAGTAGAGTATAGAGGAGAGGAGTATAGCAGAGCGGAGGAGAGTATTATTATTATTACTATTAATACCTTAAGAACTATATACCTCGTTTTTTAGCAATTTCTTAGCAAATAAGCGCCCGAGGGAGACGATCTCTTTTAATTAGATCTATAAAGCATTCTATATATCTTTTAAGCCTACTTTTAATATTCTTACCTATTTATAGGTAGAGCTATGTTGTTTATTGTCTTTCTGGTTCCTATCGGTTCTAGCCCTTTCTAATATATATAGGTATCTATAGAATAAACTATAGATAATATCTCTCTAAATACGGGTATGCAAACTAAAGGGATATATATACCCGCTCCGGAGCGGGTAGGACTGCACGTAACTACGTAGGTAGACCCTATCCTATATAATATACCCCCCTAGGCTTATAGTATCCCCTAAGGCTAAATATAAAGTAAAGTAAAGCTATTTATAACTAAATATAATAAGGGAGTAGTACCCTAGGGATCCTATATAGCGCTACTTATAGAATAATAGGAAGAGGGGGAGCAGTCTACTAAGTAATATAAGGAGCAATCTACTTAAGGGGGCCTAGCTATAGCTATAATAAGAGGAGCGATCTACTTATAAGGGGGCTAGCGCGCTAGCAGGGCCCCGCGCAATACTAATTATAATAATAGTAATAACAGCGGTCTGCTTATAAGAGTAGGGGGCTTATGCTTTAATATTTATTAGGTATTTAATAAAGAGTCTTATAATACCTTCCTCCTAAAGCGCGTTATATACGTAGGAGAACTTATTAGTATATAAGGTAGCTGGGATAGATTCCTTTTCTAGCCCTATAAGCTAAATAATTTATTTAGCTTTATTAAGCTAAACTACTAAAAGGAAGCGATTATAATATCACGCTAGCTAATGGTAGGTATACTTATAGGGGTATTATATATAATCCCTACTATTATCTCGCTTTATTATAGAGTTTTTAGTAGGAGTAGGTTTAGGTATGCCTACTAATATAGTAAATACCCTTATAAGGGCGCTAGGTCGCTTTAACTACTAGGCGACGAGGGCGCTAAATATTAAAGCTTTCTTAATAAGGGCGTGTAGCTTCGCGCTAGTCTATTTAGCTATAATAACCTTAATAAGGGCATTCTAAGCCTATATAGGCGCTATATACTAGGATAGGATAAGATAGACTTAGCTGCGTAACTTTCGGAAAACTCCCTTAGCGCACGGACCTGTTATAGAAAGACTATAGAGTAGAGCATAGAAGAGAGGATAGTATATATATTATTATAATTAGTACCTTAATAACCCTATACCTCCTTTTTTAGTATTTTCTTAGCAAATCCGCGCCTGATTTAGATAATCTCTTTTAATTAGATCTACGAATTATTCTATATATCCTTTAAACCTACTCTTAATATTCTTACTTATTCATAAGTAGAGCTATATTATTTATTATATTTCTAGTTCCTATTACTTCTAGCCCTTTCTAATAGTACCTAGAGGCGGATTCTTTTGCTCTTTTTAATAGCTTTTATAAGCTTCTTAGAGAGTTAGGTACCTTTGCTACGTCTATATAACCCCGCTATTAATATATATATATATAATTAATACACTTCGAATATAATAATAACTTAAGAAATTTATAAGTAATAAATAATAATAATATAAATAATAATAAAAACGTAGTTTAAAGAGAGGAAGATATTTATAAACCTACCTTAGTTCTAAGGGAATAGTAATAGCTATGCTTTGTTATAGAATTAAAGTAGGAACGATATAGACCCTGAAATCCTCCCTTTCTCTGTTTTCTTATACTATTAGTAGGTTCTAGCGATTATATTCCTTTCCTTACCCCCTTATATATTCTTATAACTACTATTATATAACTAGCGAGCTATAGCTAATATAGCTAAGATAGCTATATATAATACTAATATAGAGGTTAGTAGTCTTACTAAGCTAATAAGTATAGTACTATTAACTAGATTAGTAACTAGAGACTAACGAACCCCTTACTATTATAGCCCTAGGTGCTAAGAGCGATATACTAGCTTTAGAGAGATATTAATATAGAGAAGCTGCGAATTCTTCTAAGATAAGAGCGTTATTAGGAAGATCCTTCTATATTAAGTAATAAGACTTAAAGTAGATCTATAATAGCCTAGAGTAATAAGATTAAGGTTACTAGACCTTTCCTATTTTTATTTAGTTATTTAGTTTATACTCTTTCCTTTCTTATTTTATTTAAAGAAAGTTATAACTACTTATTTTATCTTTCTATTTAGAAGATATTATAATAATAACTTCACTTTATTAAATATATTACTCTATTACTTTAACTTTATAATATTAACTTCGATATTTATAGACCTATAAGTATTATATCTTCTTCTTCCTTAGCTAACTTAGATACTAGATCCTCTTCTAATAAGGGGAAATAGCCTAAAGAGAGATTTATAGGAGCTTTATTTAGTAAGATATAACCTTATACTATAGGGTAGCTAGCCTCTAATAATAATATAGATAGGCCTACGAATCTCACTTCTAGGATAGGAGTAACGCCCTTTAGCACTCTATATTCCCCTAAAGGAAGTTATACTAATTAGGATATTATAGCCCTTACTAATCTCCTTATAAGATATCCTATTATTATAGTAATAACTCCCTATTTAACTAGAGCGCCTAAGTTTATTAGTACTAATATCTCTAACTTTATTACTAACTATAAGAGCTTTTTAAAGCTTTACTATAAGACTAATAAAGATATAAAGAACGAGGTCTATATATATAGCTCTAGTAACTATTAAGATATAGTAAAATCTTATATTAATAAAGCTAAGACCTAGAAGGAAGCTAAGGAGAGACTTCTATACTAGTTTAGATTTATAGACCTAAAGTCTTATTAAGATCCTAATAAGGACCTTTAGAACCTAGTTATAAGATCTTATATTAAGGATAATAACCCTTCCTAGGTTATAGTATTAATTACTACTATTTAATAGCTTTAATAGAGAGCTATCTAGCGTAGAGACCTAGAACTTACTAATACTAAGCTTATTTATATTACTTATTACTATTTTTCAAAAAGGGCTATAAGAGATATAGCCTAAAGTCTTAGCTACTAGCTTACTAAGGTTATTTGAAAGTAGTAAGTTATAGTAAAAGACGCCCTAATTAAATAATCTACTACCCGCTAGGAACTTTAATAGTTATCTAGCCTTATTAAGCCTAAACTAATAATAACGCTTTAAGTCCCTATAAAGATAATTCTAATAACATAGAGGGCTAAAGCTAAGGAACGCTCTATAGCCTAGACTACTAGCTTAATTATTAACTCTCTCGTAGAGAACTTATTAATAAGGCTAATTATAAGATAGATATCTTAACCCTTATTAAGAGAGTTACTAGCTAAGGAGATAATACTTTTAATCTAAACGCTATAGAAGCTACTAAACCTTATAAATAATAATCTTGGGATTATTCATAGACTTAATACTAATAATAGTAGTACTTTTACTTATAAGCTAGATATAGGGATTACTAAGGAGGATACTAGCTATACTAGGGATTTAATAGAGGTAGAGTAAGAGGAGGCTATAGAGGCTTCTAGTAAGATAGACTACTATAGTATATACCTTTCTAGGCTATAGGGGCCTGCTAGTTTTATAGCGCTATTAACTATATCGTTATTAGCTGCGTTAAGTATCTCGAGGCTAGCTAGAATAAGGTCTACTACTACGTATCGCCCTACTACTTTATTAGCACCCTGGATATAAGCACTAAGGTTAAGACGGGTATTATTAATAAAGGCTATAACTATAAATTAACTAAGGCCTCTAGCCACTACATAGTGATTTTACCTGCTTAAGTGCAATAGACCTTCTATCTCCGCGCCTCCTGATAATATATAGCCTTCGGTCACGTGATCGTAACTCTCCTAACTATAGCTACACTTATATATACCCTATTAGATAGCCTCACGATCTTTAACTTTATATGTTTTTAATTATTTAAACTACGAAATTCCTCTTACGTACTACCCGCGCTGCTAATACTACCTCTATTACTACTTCGTCCACTAGAAGTCGTTACTATCTTTACTATGCTATTATTAGCAACGCTCTCTCTATTAGTTAGTATAAGCTATACTTACTAACATTCGCCTAGGCTGCCTAGGCTACCTCTACCTTAGTAATATAGAGGACCTGCTTAAAGAAGGGCTACTCTATAGGGTATATAATAACCTACTAAACTTCTATTACTAAGTTTACTTACTTAGCTCTAATACTATTACGCTTTATAGAGTTCCCTATAGGGGTATTAAAGTAAGCCTTCTTAAGGGCTATACTAGTAATATACTCTCTATATATAGCGGAGTAGTTAATAGAGGAGCAGGTTTTATTAATTATATTAAGGCTAAATACTCTAGCGATCTCCTCTATATTATTTATAGTAAAGGGCGTGCCTTACTTAGGCTTAGCGTATTTATATATAGGGTTTAGTACTAATATAGTTAAGGGATAAGAATAAGGATAAGGGAGAGGTATAAGGCCCTGCTTATAGTAATAGAGCTTCTTATACTTCTAGCTATAAGAACCTCTTAGGAAAGACCTCTCTAGTTAAGGAGTTACTTCTTATATAGTAGCGTTTATAATACCTTTAGTACCTTACTAGAAGGTTAACCTTTTAGGTTAAGGAGTTATCCTATATAGTAGCTTTTATAGCACCTTATTAGAAGGTTTAGCGAGGGCGTTTCTAGGCTATAAGAGACTTAGTAGCCTATTTAGGTCTAATATAATTAGCCCTAGTATAGCGCGCATCCGACTTTATATAGTAATATTTAGAGGGTTTACTTACGAGTAATAGGAACGTATAGGGTTCCTATATTATTTTCCTTAACTAGTAGAGAGTATAGGTTTAAATACGTATATAGTATTTCCCGAATTATGCTTACGAACTAGGTGAATTTATTATAGTCTTTTTGCGAAGGGGCTGCGGCGTAATTCCGAACTCGAACTTAATAAATTAACTAATAGTTAGACGATTTTAAAGTATATCCTAATTAACGAGGATACCTTTGCATACTATATAGTTACTACGAGTAAGTTCGTAGAAAAGTAGTAGCTAAAGCTTCTAGAGGAGGTTATAAGAGTTATTAGTTATAATAAGATACGCTCTAGACTATCTATTAGCTTTACGAATTTATTAAAGGATATTACTTAATTATAAAACTTTATAGATATAACGTTCTTTAGCTTAAAGCTAAAGAACTAGTATATTAACCTAGTAGAAGAGATCGCTATTATAAAAAGAAAGAAGGCTAGAGGGTATTATATAGAACCTTATAATACTCGTGATTACTAAGCCCCCTAAATAGTAAACTTACTTATAATTTAAGACCTTCTTATTTAAATTATTTAGAGAGTTATAGAGCTCCTAGATAATAAGGAGGATACTAAAGATATTATATTACTAGATAGCCCTAAGGAATAAGTTAAGTAGTAGAAGTAAAGTAAATAAGATAAGCTATAGATTTAAGATACTAGTTCGCAAACTAGCTATACTCTTACCCTCGAGCTATATAATAAAAGAGTAAATAGGAAGGTAGCTATCCCTAAAGCCTTCCTTTATTAGAACTAGCCTAATTAAGATAGAATAGTTTATAATACTACTAAAGCTATAATTACTAAATATAAGGATAGATATAACTTAAAGGTATAAGAGGTCTTTATTCCTACTAATATTATACTTCTAGATTAATTTAATAAAATAAGAGAGAGTAGTAAGGAGCTATAGGAATAAATAGATTAATAGAATAATAATAAGAACTATTCTAAAGGCTAAGTAACTTTAGATACTATTTCTATAGACTTACCTAAGGATTTATAAACTAAGGTAATTTGAGTTCGGAATTCGCCGCAGCCCCCTTGCAAAAAGACTATAATAAATTCACCTAGTTCGCAGGCATAATTCGGGAAATACTATATAGGTATTTTAACCTAGACCCTCTACTAGTTAAGGAAAATAATATAGGAACCCTATATATTCCTACTACTCGTAAGCAAACCCTCGCATAAAGTTAGATATACGCTATACTAGGGCTAATTATATCAGAGCTAAACGGGCTACTAAGGCTCTCGTGGCAACGCCCTCGCTAAACCTTCTAATAAGGTGCTACGAAAGCTACTATATGAGATAACTCCTTAACCCAAAAGGTCGACCTTCTAGTAAGGTGCTGAAGGTGAACGCTACTATACGAGAGGTAACTCCTTAACTAAAGAGGTCTTTCCCAAGAGGTAACTAAGGTAATTTAATTTAACTATTTTATAATTAACACTATCTTTAAGATAAGCGCTATAATAGAAGATTAGGATTCAGTATTACTTCTACTACTAAGACGTGTTACTATCCTAGACTTCGTTATAACCTACTAATAGATTACTATTACCCTTTATAGCCCTGCGAATATGTTAATTAGGGGGATTATTAATAGTAGCTCCGCTATTAACCTTAGTAATAAAAGTTATATTAAGCGCCTAGGCTTATAGAGCCATATAGTTAAGGAAAATATAGGGATCCGCGGGATTACTAATAGAGAGCAGAGGACCTAGTTTATAAGTATAATTATAGATAACGTTTATATTAGTAGTAATTAGATTTAGGATATTAGCCTTTTTATTTTTCCTAAAAATACTTATAATAAGGAGCTAATACTAGGAGCTCCTTTTATCTTAAAGACTTAAATAACGCTAGATTATATATAGAACTAGATTATTAGAGTCCTTTAGTCTAGGAATATTAAGATTAATATCCTGTTATTATTTTATATAGGAGACTTAACTACTTAGTTCCTAGATATTATTACTAAAATAGACTACTTTATTTCTTCTTAGCGTTAATATACTCTCTTATCTCTTATAAAAGAGGGGAAAAAGAGGCTACTACTAATAGATCTAATATAATAGTAGGCTTAGACTTTATAGGAGATAATTAGTAAGTTAATAATACTAAGAACGAGGAAGAGCTAGATATAACCCTAGGGAGTATAAGGATATACTAGGATATTAAAGCGATTTAATAAGCTTTTAAAAGCTCTTATAACCTACTAGATAAGGTTAAGTACTAATTAGACCTAGATAAGGAAGTTATTACTATATTTAAAGAGTTTAGACTAATTTTTAAGAAAATCCTAGAGACTATAATCCGTAACGAAGTTACTACTAAGCTTAATAAGATCTATAAAGCAATCGCAAGTATAGGGTATATAGTAGGATATAATAGCTATAGTATTAATAATTAATACTATATTCGCAAACCTAAGAAGAGAATATTAAAGAAGAAAGTGCCTAGGAGGAAGCATAAGTTAGTATATTAGAAAGGTATTAAAGTTATTATAGCTATAGATACTACTTTCTCTTATAAGAATTATAAACCTATACTAATAACGCCCGTATTACTAGTAGAAGATATTAATATAATATATAAGACGAAAGATAAGAAGATTTAACCTATTAATAACGCTATATTAGATAGTTTAACCCTAGGTAGAGACCTAGAGTAGAAGTTAAAGGCGTAGGTAAAGGCTAAGAAAAATATAATCCTAGATCCTAGCGCCCTATATATAGGCCTAGTTATACTAAAGTTTTTAACTATTAAGTAAGGAATAAGGCTTATAAGAGCTTAATAAGAAGCTATCCTTAAGACTATTAATTATCTATAGCCTAAAGAAAAGAAGCTCCTTTTAGCTATTCTTATTATAAGAGAGAAGGCTTTAGCTTAGGAATTTAAATATTATAGCTCTATATACCCTTCTATTATACTTCAATAGATAATTTGAATAATATTATATAAGGTATAGTTAGCTAAAGGAATCCTAATATTAAGAGGACTAGAGTAGGATATTATTATAATTCTAAAGGATAGACTAAAAAAGGGAGTCCTTTAGTAAAGTCACGTAGCTTATTATATTCTATTCTTCCTTATATATAAGAAAGATAGTAAGATAAGGCTTATTAACTTAGTAACTAAGATAAATATAGTTATAATATAAGACGTAGGATTACCCCCTTTAGCAGATGATTTTTCAGAAGACTTCGCTATATATTAACTATTATTACTACTAGACTTCTTCTTAGGATATAACTTAGTCCTATTAGACCCTATAAGTAGAGATTTAATAACGTTCGTATTACCTATTAGACTACTACAGATATATATATTACCTTAAGGAGTAACGAACTTAGTTACTTAGTTTATACGGGTTATAATTAGAATCCTATATAACCTTATCCCTAGCTATTATAAAGCCTTCCTAAATAATATTACTATTATAAGACTAACTTTATAATATAATAAAGAAGAGATCGAGTCTTATCTAGGGATTTATAGATTAATTTTAGAATACTTATAGAACGTTAATAAGGTCCTAGTTAATTTAGAGCTAGCGGAGTATATAGTAGTACTAGTTAAGTTATAATAAGCCTAGGAAGTAGTAACGATTATTAGCTATATTTATAGTACTAATAGGTATTATCTAGAGGAAGCGAAGATAGTCAAGATCTACGAATAGGCTACTTATACTAATTTAATAGAGTTAAGGGCTTTCCTTAGGATCACGACGTTCTATAGATCCTAAGTAAAGGATTATTCTACTATTATAAAGCTACTTACTAACTTACTTAAGAAGGATACCTTATTTAGCTAGGAGGAGAAGTAATAGATAGCTATAGATACCTTAAAGGTAATACTTATAAGGGCCCTGATCCTTATTACTATAGACTATAGTTTTAAAGGAGGAGATATATACCTTATAGTTAATATTAGTAATATAGGATAGGGTAGAGTCCTAGGATAGTTTATTAATAACTAGCGCATAGTCTCTCGCTTTAAGAGTAATATTTAGTTAGAACTAGAGCTATTATATATTACTAGGAGGAAGGAATTATATAGTATTCTAAAGGCTTTAAAGAGGGTATATAATTATTTATATAAATAATACTTTATCCTAGAGATAGATACTTAGATATTAGTTATATAACTTAATAGAGTAGCT
>JAVHLU010003059.1:0-13586 GCA_036785755.1 Colletotrichum ledebouriae
TTTTATAAATCTCAAAGGAGAGGAATCTTATATATAGTTATAGATTATAACTACTCTAAGAATATATATCTAAGGAGTAAAGAATAAGAATATTTATAATATATAGGGAGTTTTTATTAGGAGGTTAATAAGGCTAATAGGAGGTAGAGGAGTCTTATCTATAAGTTAGCAAAGTAATAGGTACTATATATAAGATTTCTATTAGTAGATTGCCTAGTCTAATAGAATAAAGAAGGACTTTATTAGTAGCCTAGCTTCTTAATAGGTTTAGAATTTCTATTAATAGGTCGCCTTAGCTAATAAAATATAGAAAGACTTTATTAGTAGCCTAGGTTTTTAATAGGTCTGGAATTTCTATTAGTAGGTTACCTCGGCTAATAAAATATAAAAGGACTTTATTAGTAGCCTGGCTTCCTAATAGGTCTAGAATTTCTATTAGTAGGTTAACTAGACCTAATAATTTAGCTAGTATCTATCCCCTAGGTTCTAACGATTCTAATACCTATCTCTTATATAGGGTTTATAGTATTTATATAATTCTAAGCTATTTATACTAGGCTAGCCCTAGGAAATAGCTAGAGGTTTTAGTCTAGCTTACCTAGCTACTTTCTACTTTATCTTATCTTATTTCTTTAGGTACTAGACTACTGCCTAGAGGTATAGGACCTGCTACTATAACCTACCTTACTAATAATAAATTCTACCTAGGATACCTTTTTAATAAAATTAACTACCTAAACGCTAACTATAATAAGCTATACGATTTATTATAAGTTAATATAATATAATCTATTACTATAAAGGAACTAGCATATATTAAACTAAATAGAAACGAGCTACTAAAATAAGTAGCTAGCTATTAATATTCTACTCTAATATATCCCCTAGCTACTTATTAATAAGTAGGTAAAGTAAATAAATAAGGCCTAGCCTATAAGGCTTAGTCTAGTGCGAAACGCCTAAAGTAATATTAGAAAGACTAAATAGGTTTACTAGTAGAAGGAGCTAAATAATTATTTTATATCCTCTATAGTATAGATACGACTAATATAAAGTACGATATTACTACGAGTTATCTTTAGCTATATAGTTCCTAGATATTATAAGTATAAAATTTAAAGATATAGGAGCTCCTCCCCCTAAGTATATAAAATTTTAACTATAAGCTTATATTATTCTATTAATAGGTATAGGGTCTATTAAATAAATAAAGAACGAGATTATAGAATATATTAATAGATATTAAGATAAGATATTCTTAACCCTCTAAGTGCTCGAGGTCTATAGACTATAATATATTATAGAACTACGAGTAAATAAGGAGCTAAGTGCCCTATAGATAGTATACCTAAAGTTATTATATATAGATAGAGACTATATAATATAGGCGTTATTTAACCCTAGGACGCTCTTTAAATACTTCTAGTAAAAAAGGTATTAGAAGTATTTAAAGAGGGTACTAGCGCGGATTAATACCTATATTATATAGTCTTCGTCTATATATAATAACTTTAGGTACGCTATCTATAGGGCACTTAGCTCCTTATCTACTCGCAGTTCTATACTAGGGTACTCGCAAGGCTACCCTTATATAGCGGATAGCTAGCATCTAACTCTAGTATATTAAGTTAATAATAACTAGCTTATACAACTATATTCCTATTACTATAGCGCTATATATATACGTAGCGTTAAAGCTAGATGCTATAGGACGTGTGCGTTAATCCGCGCGAGCACCCTCTTTAAATACTAGGGTACTCGCAAGGCTACCCTTATATAGCAGATAGCTAGTATCTAACTCTAGTATATTAAGTTAATAATAACTAGCTTATATAACTATATTCCTATTACCGTGGCGCTACGTATTTATATAGCGTTAAAGCTAGACGCTACTAGGAGGTCCTTAAGGCCTTTTAGGGCCCTAACGCCCTTTTACCGCCCTAACGCCCTTTTATAGCCCCGACGTACTTTCTCTTATTACCCTAATACCTTTTTACTACCCTAACGCCTTTTTATAGCCCTAATATACTTTCTCTTAGGGCCCTAACGCCCTTTTATAGCTATAACGCCCTTTTATAGCCCTGATATACTTTCTCTTATCGCCCTAATACCCTTTTACTACCCTAACGCCCTTTTATAGCCCCGACGTACTTTCTCTTAGGGCCCTAACGCCCTTTTATAGCTATAACGCCCTTTTATAGCCCTAATATACTTTCTCTTATCGCCCTAATACCCTTCTACTACCCTAACGCCCTTTTATAGCCCTAAGTTATACCTACTATATAGGTCTTAAGGCGAGAGAATATAGAGATAGCTCTTTATAGGGGTATATTTATATATATCCCTGGAATAGGAAAGACGATTATAATATTATCTTATATTATTAGCAATCCTCCTAATTACTAGAGGTATTCTTATAGATATCGCTAGAATAGGAAAGACTATTATAGCACTATCTTATATTATTAGCAATCCTACTAATCTACCTATAGCGATATTCTTCACAGCCCTTATAGCCCTTATAGTCCTCACGGCCCTTATAGTACTTATAGCCCTTATAGCCCTTATAGCCTTATAGCCCCTTATAGCACTTATAGAGGTAATTCCTTAGTAGAAAGAAGAGCACTATTAGAAATAAATAATAATTTCAGATTTATAAATATAGATATTTAAGACTCCTTTTATAAATCTTAAAGGGAAAGTTAGTTTTAAAGCTATAAAGAGGAATTAGGAGCTATAACGAATAAAACTAAAGTTTATATTATAAAGCTAGTAGGTAGGCTTAGATTTTCTATTACTAAGTCGTCTATTATACTAGATTAAGACTTAGGGTTAGTTTTAGGCGTACTAAGCTGAATTTGATTTTTTATTATTAGGTCCGCTAAGCTAGATTAAGACTTAGGGTTAGTTTTAGGCGCACTAAGCTAAATTCGATTTTTTATTATTAGGTCTGCTAAGCTAGATTAAGACTTAGGGTTAGTTTTAGGCGTACTAAGCTGAATTCGATTTTTTATTATTAGGTCTACTAAGCTAGATTAGACTTTCTATTAGTATGGTAGATAACTTAGTACTACTAAGCTTAAAGAAGATATAGGACTTACTATAGAAATCTTAGGGATAAGAAATAAAAGAATTATTTCTAAATTAGGTACTATAGATATATAAAATCGGTTTAAAGAATAGAGTTAGATAAAAAATCTATAAAATCTAGATACTACTAAGGTATACTATAAACTAACTTTTGTACCTTACCTTAACCCTATATTACCCCTCTGATAATATCCCTTATATGCTAATAAATATAATTCTTAAGTAGCTATAAGCCTTATTTAGCTTTAACTTAATATCCCTAGTAATAAATACTTAAAGGTAGCCTTTATACTATAGATATTCTCTAATAAGACTACTAAGGTAATAAGGCTAGTTTTCTAGAAGGCCTATCTTAGTAAATAGGACTTTAAATAAATATTTAGGGTAACTAAGGGGTCTAGAGAATTCCGCTATTAAGTGTTTATTTATACCTCTACTACTTTCCTCGCTAGCTTATAGGAGATAAAGGTCTTTTAGCGGGTAGTAGCTATATATAGCTTATTTATTTAATCCTAAGGCAGTTATAATATAGTACCCTATATTTACTATAAAGAGCAGGCCTATGCTACTAAGAACCCTGCGTTAGGTATTTATATCTACGAACTATACTTTAAGTATATCTCTATACTAAGTACTCAGCCTCTAGCCACTGCATAGTGATTTTACCTGCTTAAGTGCAATAGACCTTCTAACTCCGCGCCTCCTAATAATATATAGCCTTCGGTTATATAATTATAACTCTCCTAACCATAGCTATACTTATACGTGCCTATAGCCTCACGATCTTTAACTTTATATTAATAATAACGTAGTTTTTAATTATTTAATAGACTACGAAGCTATCCACTTTTCCTCTCGCGCACTACCCGCGCCGCCGTTATTAAGGCTAAACTCTCTAGCGACCCCCTCCGCGTTATTTGCGCTAAAGGGCGTGCCTCGCTCAGGCTTAGCGTATTTATATATAGGGTCTAGTGCTAATATAGTTAAGGATTTATTATAGGTTATAGGGATAAGGATAAGGAAGAGGGAGAGGTATAAGGCCCTGCTTATAGAGCCTCTTATACTTCTAGCTATAAGAACCTCTTAGGAAAGACCTCTTTAGTTAAGGAGTTACTTCTTATATAGTAATATTCGCAATACCTTACTAGAAGGTTAACATTTTAGGTTAAGGAGTTATCTTATATAGTAGCTTTTATAGTACCTTTAGTACCTTGCTAGAAGGTTAACCTTTTAGGTTAAGGAGTTATCTTATATAGTAGCCTTTCTAGGCTATAAGAGCCTTAGTAGCCCGTTTAGCTCCGATATAATTCGCCCTGGTATAGCGCGCGTCCGACTTTATAATATTTAGAGGGTTTGCTTGCGAGTAGTAGGAATATATAGGGTTCCTATAGCCTCTAGCCACTACATAGTGATTTTACCTACTTAAGTGCAATAGACCTTCTAACTCCGCGGCTCCTGACAATATATAGCCTTCGGTTACGTAATTATAACTCTCCTAACTATAGCCGCACTTATATATGCCTATAGCTTCACGATCTTTAACTTTATACTAATAATAACGTGGTTTTTAATTATTTAATAGACTATAAAACTATTAACCTTTCCTCTTACGCACTACCCGCGCTGCTAATACTACCTCTATTACCGCTTCATCCGCTAGCTATACTATTATTAGTAACGCTCTCTCTATATTAAAGCAGTTAGTATAAGCTATACTTACTAACGTTCGCCTAGGCTACCTAGGCTACCTCTGCCTTAGTAATATAGAGGACCTGCTTAAAGAAGGGCTACTCTATAGGGTATATAATAACCTATTAAACTTCTACTACTAAGTTTACTAACTTAGCTCTAATACTATTATACCTTATAGAGTCCCCTATAGGGGTATTAAGGTAAGCCCTCTTAAGGGCTATACTAATAATATTTTCTCTATATATAGTAGAGTAGTTAATAAAGGAGCGGGTTTTCTTAATTATATCGAGGCTAAACTCTCTAGCGATCCCCTCTATATTATTTACGCTAAAGGGCGTGCCTTGCTTAGGCTTAGTATATTTATATATAGGGTATAGTGCTAATATAGTTAAGGATTTATTATAGGTTAGATAAGGATAAGGATAAGGGAGAGGTATAAGGCCCTACTCCTAGCAGAGCTTCTTATGCTTCTAGCTATAAAAACCTCTTAGGAAAGACCTCTCTAGTTAAGGAGCTACCTCTTATATAGTAGTATTTACCTTTAGTACCTTACTAGAAGGTCGACCTTTTAGGTTAAGGAGTTATCTCATATAGTAGCTTTCGTAGCACCTTACTAGAAGGTTTAGCAAGGGCGTTTCTAGGCCACGAGAGCCTTAGTAGCCTATTTAGCTCTAATATAATTAGCCCTAGTATAGCGCGCGTCCGACTTTATATAAGGGTTTACTTGCAAGTAGTAGGAATATATAGGGTTCTTATATTATTTTCCTTAACTAGTAGAGGGTATAGGTTAAAATACCTATATAGTATTTCCCGAATTATACCTATGAACTAGGTAAATTTGTTATAGTCTTTTTACGAAGGGGCTGCGGTGTAATTCCGAGCTTAATACTAAGTACTCCTTGTACTAACTACTTCTTCTATAAAACTTAAGAGAGTTGCTTATATAATAATCTAAGTATCTATAAGCGCTATAGGTATAGAATTAAGCGTAATAATAAGGTAAGGAGGAGTAGAGGATTTAATAGTATTAAGGAGATCCTATTATCTTAAATTCTAATAGATATTATAGTTATAGCTATAGCTAAGTTCGACTTCTCGCTCCTTTATAATAAATACTATTAATAGGCCTAGGAATACTATCCTAAAGCTAGGTTTATATACTCTTATTACCTTTTTATAATAGAGCTACCTCTAGGGTTTAACCTTATAGAAATCGCAAACTACTTAGGGCTTTATATTGCGAATTAAGATAGGAAAATAGGGTTTCTAGATATATTTATATAGTATATAGGGGGGGCGAAAAGGAAAAGAGAATAAGAAGCTAGTTAGGTTTTAATAAGAAATTAAGGCGAATATTATATAAATAGGTTTATAAAGCTAAAGCTAAAGCGTATCTAAGTATAAAAATTAATAAAGTCCTTTTTATAAGTATTCTTCTCTTTCTCTTTAGTAAAAGGTAATTTAATATTAGTAATAATCCTTTCTAGGAAAGAAAAGGAGGGGGGGGGGGTAAGAAAAGTCTATTAATATCCTTACTAGGGGCTAGTAACTATAATTTTAATACCCTCTCTCCCTTTCTCTTCTTCTCTCTTATCTTTAGGTTATCGATCTTATATTTATTTAATAAGGAAGGGTAGCTTTAGTATTATTACTAGGAGGTTAAAGATCTTATGCTTTCCTAGGCTTAATTACCCTACTATAACTACTAATAGATATTAAAGTTATCTAGGCTATTACTATATTAAATAGTAATAAGGGGCGTGCTTTAAATAGGTAGGGAGTTATTAATACTATCTCTTAACCTTATCCCTAAAGTTTAGAAATATTATCCCTAGAATCTTAAACTTTTAAATTAAGAGATAAAAGGAAGGGAAAATTAGAATAGGTTTATAAATTATTAATTAAAATAAGTTATAATAAAAAAAACCTTATATATCTCCTAGATCCTCTATCTTAATATACTCCTTTTCGTTTTCTTTTATTATTTTAGGAATCTTAATAACTAGTTATTATCTAGCTTTTAAAGCTTTAATTACCTTCTCTAAATTATTTAAATACTACTTTAATTATATTACTTAATATAATAAATCCTCCTCTTCCTCTTAATTACTTTCCCTAGGTATTATAAGTTCCTCCTCCTCTTCCTTAGGTATATAATTATTATACTCTTTATTCCCTAGCGCTAGGAAGACTTTTACTAGGTTTCTTTCTAAATTAGATCTATAAGTATCTAAATTACTTAGTTTCTAATACCTTTTAGGAGATTAAATAAATTTATAAAGTTAGTTTCTACTAAACGTTTTTCTAATAACCTTATTACCTACTAAAATTACTAATTAATATAATAGAGCTTTTAGAGCTTGCGAAAGGATATAGAAGGGGCCTTACTATTAGTAGTTAAGCTCTTTAAGAGATAACTTATTAATAGAGCCCTTAATATTAAATACTAGTACTAAATTACCTACTTCTAGCCTCTCCTTCCTTATAGTCCTCTTATATCGACTATTATAATATTCTATAGTCTTCTTATATTAACTATTAATTATCTTTTTAGCTTATTTTCTATCCTAATTAAGTTATAAGAAGGCTTATAGATATATCTAAACCTCCTCTTCCTTTATTATTACTAAATCCTAATTAAAAACCCTCTAGGTTAGTATTAGGGTCTTAATAGGAGTAATAGGCTTAAATCTAGATAGTAGGTAGAAAGGGCTAAAGCTAGTTAAAGTATAAACGCTTAATCGGTTTATAAATATAGTAGTAGGAAGGTATAGCTAAGGGTTAATATCTCTCTATCCTCTAATCTATATTAATAATATATAAGTAATTAGCTAATAACTAGTCTTAATTATATTATTAGCCCTCGGGTTATAAGTAGACGTTACTATCCTCCTTATATTATATTTCTTATTAAATTTAATAATAGCGTCCTTATTCTCTAGTCCTCTATTAATAATAAGTTTGCTATATAGTTTATAGTAATAGATAATATCTTCCTTGATAAACTTAGTAATCTTAGCTAAAGTTACTCTCTTAAGCTAGCAGGCTTTAGGCTATCCTATTAGTAGATCTCTTACCTTAATGAGGTACTACTTACTTACTCTCTATATATCTAACGATATTCTAGTAAAGAGTAATCCCTTTAGAGAGCTATAGGTCCTTATATTATCTATATATTAAGCTCTCCTCTTTTAGTAATTAGAATAGCTTTTTAAGGATTCGCTAATCTCTATATATATACTACCCTAGATATAGTAATTAGATAGTCCTATAGCTATAGCTTACTTACCTTAGTAATTACTCTCTTTATAAGCCTTTATAATTAGTTTCTTCTACTACTTAGGATTATTAATAACTCGTTATAATATTAGCTTTTAATTTATTAGTTTAATAAAAAGCAGGTAGTTATAAATATAATAATCTAACGCTCTAGCCTTAAAGTTATAATACCTTATTAGTTAAATTCCTAGAGGGCGTCTCTATATTATTAAATAATAAGTGATTTATTAAGAGCGTATTAAATAGGTCTGCGAATTATTAAGAAGTATATCTAGGATATTTATTATATTACTAATAACCTCTATATTTCCTACTAGAACCTCTTCTATATATTACTTATTACTATAGCGTTAAGCTTAATTAAAGAAGGAACTAGCTTCTATATCTATAAAGAAGATCTATAAATTAATCTAAGAGTTAATATCCTACTTAGCTTCCTTATTAATAGTATTAGAAGGTCCCCGGGGTTTTTATAATAAGCTATCTACTATTATATTCTAGGTACTATAGATATATTATACTTTAAAGTTAAATATTTAAATCTAAATAATCTAGCGAATAATAAGGGCTCCTAGGAGGTCTATAGCTACTTTATTAAGTTATATAACTAATATATAAGCGTCTATCTCTAGGATAAGGTATTATTTATATAAATAATTATATATCCTCTTTAAAGCCTTTAGAATACTATATAATTCCTTTCTCTTAGCGTTATATAATAGCTCTAGTTCTAACTAAGTATTACTCTTAAAGCGAGAGACTACGTGCTAGTTATTAATAAATTATCCTAGGACTCCGCCCTATCCTATATTACTAGTATTAACTATATAGTAGATATCTCCTCTTTTAAGGCTATAATCTATAGTAATAAGGATTAGGGCCCTTATAAGTATTACCTTTAAGGTATCTATAGCTATCTATTACTTCTCCTCCTAGCTAAATAAGGTATCCTTCTTAAGTAAGTTAGTAAGTAGCTTTATAATAATAGAGTAGTCCTTTACCTAGGATCTATAGAACGTTATAATCCTAAGGAAAGCCCTTAACTCTATTAAATTAGTATAAGTAGTCTATTTATAGATCTTAACTATCTTCGCTTCCTCTAGATAACGCCTATTAGTACTATAAATATAGCTAATAATTATTACTACTTCCTAGGCTTACTATAACTTAACTACTACTATTATATACTCCGCTAGCTCTAAATTAATTAGGACCTTATCGATATTCTATAACTATTCTAAAATAAATCTATAAATCCCTTGATAAGACTTAATCTCTTCTTTATTATATCGCAAAGTTAGTCCTTTAATAGTAATATTATTAAGGAAGGCTTTATAGTAGCTAGGGATAAGGTCGTATAGGAATCTAATTATAACCTATATAAACTAAGCAACTAAGTTTATTACTCCTTAAGGTAATATCTATATCCGTAGTAATCTAATAGGTATTGTAAACGTTATTAAATCTCTACTTATAGGGTCTAATAGGACTTAGTTATATCCGAAGAAGAAGTCTAGTAGCGATAATAGTTAATATATAGCAAAGCTTTCTAAAAGATTATCCATTAAAGGGGGTAGTACTACGTCTCGTATTATAACTATATTTATCTTAGTTACTAAGTTAATAAGCTTTATCTTACTATCTTTTTTTTATATAACGAAGAATAAATTATAATAAGCTATATAACTTTACTTAAGGATTCCCTTCTTTAGTTTATCCTTTAGAATTATATTAATATCCTACTCTAGTCCTCTTAATATTAGAATTCCTTTTACTTACTACGCCTTATATAGTACTATTCGAATTATCTAAGGAGGTATAATAGAAGGGTATATAGAGCTATAATACTTAAGCTCCTAAGCTAAAGCCTTCTCTCTTATAATAGAAATAGCTAAAAGGAGCTTCTTTTCTTTAGGCTATAAGTAATTAATAGTCTTAAGAATAGCTTCTTATCGAGCTCTTATAAGCCTTATTCCTTCCTTAATAATTAAAAACTTTAGTATAACTAGGCTTATAAATAGGGCGCTAGGATCTAGGATTATAGTTTTCTTAGCTTCTACTTATACTTTTAACTTCTACTCTAGGTCTCTATCTAGGGTTAAACTATCTAATATAGCGTTATTAATAGGTTAAATCTTCTTATCTTTCGTCTTAAATATTATATTAATATCTTCTATTAGTAATATAGGCGTTATTAATATAGGTTCTTAATTATTATAGGAGAAAGCAGTATCTATAGCTATAATAACTTTAATACCTTTCTAATATACTAACTTATACTTCCTCCTAGGTACTTTCTTCTTTAATATTCTTTTCTTAGGTTTGCGAATATAGTACTAATAATTAATACTATAGCTATTATATCCTACTATATGCTATATACTTGCGATTACTTTATAGATCTTATTAAGCTTAGGGGTAACTTCGTTATAGATTATAGTCTCTAGGATTTTATTAAAAATTAGTCTAAACTCTTTAAAAATAGTAATAACTTTCTTATCTAGGTCTAACTATTACTTAATTTTATCTAGTAGGTTATACGAGCTTTTAAAAGCTTATTAAATCGCTATAGTATCCTAGTATATCCTTATACTCCCTAGCGTTATATCTAGCTCTTCCTTATTCTTAGTATTATTAACTTACTAATTATCTCCTATAAAGTCTTCGCTTTTTATTATACTAGGTTTATTAGTAGTGGCCTCTATTTCCCCTCTTCTATCGGAGATAAGAGGGTATATTAATACTAAGAAGAAATAAAGCGGTTTATCTTAGTAATAATTTCTAGGAACTAAGTAGTTAAGTCTCCTATATAAAACAAAAGTAGGATATTAATCTTAATATTCCTAGACTAAAGGACTCTAATAATCTAGTTCTATATATAATCTAGGGCCTCTGGCCACTGCATAGTGATTTTACCTGCTTAAGTGCAATAGACCTTCTAACTCCGCGCCTCCTAATAATATATAGCCTTCGGTCACGTGATCCTCTCCTAACTATAGCCGCACTTATACGTGCCTATTAATAGCCTCACGATCTTGAACTTTATATTAATAATAACGTGGTTTTAAATTATTTAAACTACGAAACTATCGACTTTTCCTCTCGCGCACTACACGCGCTACTATCAAATACCGCCTCTATTACCGCTTCGTCCGCTAGTAGCTACGCTATCGTTAGCAACGCTCTCTCTATATTAAAGCAGTTAGTATAAGCTATACTTACTAATATTCGCTACCGAGGCTACCTCTACCTTAGTAATATAGAGGACCTACTTAAAGAAGGGCTACTCTATAGAGTATATAATAACCCGCTAAACTTCTACTACTAAGTTTACTTACTTAGCTCTAATATTATCGCACCTTATAGAGTCCCCTATAGGGGTATTAAGGTAAGTCCTCTTAAGGGCTATATTAATAATATATTCTCTATATATAGCGGAGTAGTTAATAAAGGAGCGGGTTTTATTAATTATATCGAGGCTAAACTCTCTAGTAATCCCCTCTATATTATTTATATTAAAGGGCGTGCCTCGCTTAGGCTTAGCGTATTTATATATAGGGTCTAGTACTAATATAGTTAAGCATTTATTATAGGTTATAGGGATAAGGATAAGGAAGAGGGAGAGGTATAAGGCCCTGCTTATAGCAGAGCTTCTTATGCTTCTAGCTATAAGAACCTCTTAGGAAAGACCTCTTTAGTTAAGGAGTTACCTCTCGTATAGTAGTATTTACCTTACTAGAAGGTCGACCTTTTAAGTTAAGGAGTTATCTTATATAGTAGCTTTCGCAGCACCTTACTAGAAAGTTTAGCGAGGGTATTACTACGAGAGCCTTAGTAGCCCGTTAGGCTCTAATATAATTAGCCCTAGTATAGCGCGCGTCTAACTTTATATAATAATATTTAGAGGGTTTACTTATAAGTAGTAGGAATATATAGGGTTCTTATATTATTTTCCTTAACTAGTAGAGGGTATAAGTTAAAATATTTATATAGTGTTTCCTAAATTATGCCTGCGAACTAGGTGAATTTGTTATAATCTTTTTGCGAAGGGGCTGCAGCGTAATTCCGAGCTCAATATATAATCTAGCGTTATTTAAGTCTTTAAGATAAAGGGAGCTCCTAGTACTAGGTCCTTATTATAAGCGTTTTTAGGGAAAACGAAAAAGCTAATATCCTAAATCTAATTATTACTAATATAAACGTTATTTATAATTACGCTTATAAACTAGGTCCTCTACTCTCTATTAGTAATCCCGCGGATCCCTATATTTATCTTAACTATATCGCTCTATAAGCCTAGCCGCTTAATATAACTTTTACTAATAAGTTTAATAGCGGAGCTACTATTAATAATTCCCCTAATTAACGTATTCGTAGGGCTACGAAGGGTAATAGTAATCTATTAGTAGGTTATAACGAAGTCTAGGATAGTAAGATATCTTAGTAGTAGAAGTAATACTGAATCCTACTCTTCTATTATAGCGCCTATTTTAAAGATAGGATTAATCGTATAGTAGTTAAATTAAATTACCTTAGTCTATAAATTCTAAAGTAAGTCTATAGAAATAGTAGCTAAAGTTACTTAGCCTTTAGAATAGTTCTTATTATTATTCTATCGATCTATTTATTCCTATAGCTCCTAATTACTCTCTCCTATCTTATTAAAATAATTTAGAAGCATAATATTAGTAGGAATAAAGACCTCTTAAACTTTTAAGTTATATCTATTCTTATACTTAGTAATTATAGCTTTAGTAGTATTATAAACTATTCTATCCTAATTAGGCTAGTTCTAATAAAGGAAGGCTTTAGGGATAGCTACCTTCCTATTTACTCTTTTACTATATAGCTTAAGAGTAAGAGTATAGCTAGTTTATAAACTACTATATTAAATCTAAGGCTTATCTTATTTATCTTACTTCTACTACTTAACTTATTCCTTAGGGGTATTTAGTAATATAGTATCTTTAGCGTCTTCCCTATTTTCCTAGGAGCTTTATAACTCTCTAAGTAGCCTCTAGCCACTACATAGTGATTTTACCTGCTTAAGTGCAATAGACCTTCTAACTCCGCGCCTCCTGATAATATATAGCCTTCGGTCACGTGATCCTCTCCTAACTATAGCTATACTTATATATGCCTATAGCCTCACGATCTTTAACTTTATATTAATAATAACGTAGTTTTTAATTATTTAATAGACTATAAAACTCTTAACTTTTCCTCTCGCGTACTACCCGCGCTGCTAATACCGCCTCTATTACTACTTCGTCCGCTAGAAGTTATTACTATCTTTATAGTCCTCTTGTTCGATCGGGTTAGCTAACGCCTTCGTAGCTATGCTATTATTAGTAACGCTCTCTCTATTAGTCGGCGTAAGCTATACTTACTAACGTTTAAGCCCTAATAGGCCTAGGCTGCCTAGGCCGCCTCTGCCTTAGTAATACGGAGGACCTGCTTAAAGAAGGGCTACTCTATAGGGTATATAACGACCCGCTAAACTTCTACTACTAAGTTTACTTACT
>JAVHLU010003060.1:0-13564 GCA_036785755.1 Colletotrichum ledebouriae
TTTACTATAAGATTAATAATAATATAAAGAACGAGGTCTATATATATAGCTCTAGCGACTATTAAGACGTAGTAAAATCTTATATTAGTAAAGCTAAGACCTAGAAGGAAGCTAAGGAGAAACTTCTACACTAGTTCGGATTTATAGACCTAAAGTCTTATTAGGACCCTAATAAGGACCTTTAGAACCTAGTTATAAGATCTTATATCGAGGATAATAACCCTTCCTAGGTTATAGTATTAATTACTACTATTTAATAGCTTCAATAGAGAGCTATCTAGTATAGAGACCTAGAACTTACTAATACTAAGCTTATTTATATTACCTATTACTACTTTTTAGAGAGAGCTATAAGAGTAATAGCCTAAAGTCTTAGCTACTAGCCTACTAAGGTTATTTTAACTCTATGTGTGGCGGAGTAGTTAATAAAGGAGCGGGTTTTATTGATTATATCGAGGCTAAACTCTCTAGCAACCCCCTCTACGTTATTTACGCTAAAGGGTATACCTCGCTTAGGCTTAGCGTATAAATATATAGGGTCTAGTACTAATATAGTTAAGGGATAAGGATAAGGAAGAGGGAGAGGTATAAGGCCCTGCTTATAGCAGAGCTTCTTATACTTCTAGCTATAAGAACCTCTTAGGAAAGACCTCTTTAGTCAAGGAGTTACCTCTTATATAGTAGCGTTTACCTTACTAGAAGGTCGACCTTTTAGGTTAAGGAGTTATCTTATATAGTAGCTTTTGTAGCACCTTGCTAGAAGGTTTAGCGAGGGCGTTTCTAGGTTATAAGAGCCTTAGTAGCCCGTTTAGCTCTAATATAATTAGCCCTAGTGCAGCGCGTATCCGACTTTATACGAGGGTTTACTTATAAGTAGTAGGAATATATAGGGTTCCTATTTTATTTTCCTTAACTAGTAAAAGATATAGGTTAAAATACCTATATAGTATTTCCTAAATTATGCTTGCGAACTAGGTGAATTTGTTATAGTCTTTTTGCAAAGGGGCTATAGTGTAATTCCGAACTCAAAGTTATTTTAGAATAGTAGGTTGTAGTAGAAGACGCCCTAATTAAATAGTCTACTACCCGCTAGGAACTTTAGTAGTTATCTAGCCTTAATAAGCCTAAACTAATAATAACGCTTTAAGTCCTTATAAAGAGGATTCTAATAAGGTAGAGAGCTAAAGCTAAGGAACCCTCTATAGCCTAGATTACTAGCTTAATTATTAACTCTCTTATAGAGAACTTTAGGACCCTAAATATTAATAGGGCTAATTATAAGATAGATATCTTAACTCTTATTAAGAGAGTTACTAGCTAAAGAGATAATACTTTTAATCTAAACGCTATAGAAGCTACTAAACCTTATAAATAATAATCTTAAGACTATTTATAGACTTAATACTAATAATAGTAATACTTTTACTTATAAGCTAGATATAGGGATTACTAAGGAGGATACTAGTAATACTAGGGATTTAGAAGAGGTAGAGCAAGAGGAGGCTATAGAGGCTTCTAGTAAGATAGACTACTATAGTACGTGCCTTTCCAGGCTATAGGGGCATACTAGGTTTATAGCGCTATTAACTATATCGTTATTAGCTATATTAAGTATCTCGAGGCTAGCTAGAATAGGGTCTACTACTATATATTACCCTACTACCTTATTAGCACCCTAGATATAAGCACTAAGGTTAAGATAGGTATTTTTAATAAAAGCTATAACTATAAATTAACTAATAGCTAGACGATTTTAAAGTATATCCCAACTAATGAGGATACCTTTGCGTATTATATAGTCAGTAGAGAAGTAGTAGCTAAAACTTCTAGAGGAGGTTATAGGAGTTATTAGTTAAATAAGACACGCCCTAAACTATCTATTAGCTTTATAGATTTATTAAAGGATATTATATAATTATATAACTTTATAGATATAATATTCTTTAGCTTTAAGTTAAAGACCTAGTATATTAACCTAGTAGAAGATATCGCTACTATTGAGCTCGGAATTACGCCGCACCCCCTTTGCAAAAAGACTATAACAAATTCACCTAGTTCGCAGGTATAATTTAGGAAACACTATATAGGTATTTTAACCTATACCCTCTACTAGTTAAGGAAAATAATATAGGAACCCTATATATTCCTACTACTTATAAGTAAACCCTCTAAATATTATAAAGTTAGACGCGCGCTGCACCGGGGCTAATTATATCGGAGCTGAATAGGCTACTAAGGCTCTCGTAGTAACGCCCTCGCTAAACCTTCTAGTAAGGTAAAAGCTACTATATAAGATAACTCCTTAACCTAAAAGGTCGACCTTCTAGTAAGGTACTAAAGGTAAATACTACTATACGAGAGGTAACTCCTTAACTAGAGAGGTCTTTCTTAAGAGGTTCTTATAGCTAGAAGCATAAGAAGCTCTGCTACTACGAGTAGGGCCTTATACCTCTCCCTTATCCTTATCCTTATCTAACCTACGATAAATCCTTAACTATATTAATACTAGACCCCGTATATAAATATACTAAGCCCGAGCGAGGCAGGCCCTTTAGTATAAATAATATAGAGGGGATCGCTAGAGAGTTTAGCCTTAATACGATTAATAAAACCCGCTCCTTTATTAACTACTCTGCTATATATAGAGAGCGTATTATTAGCATAGCCCTTAAGAGGGCTTACTTTAATACCCCTATAAGGGACTCTATAAGGCGCGATAGTATTAGAGCTAAGTAAGTAAACTTAGTAGCGGAAGTTTAGTAGGTTATTATATACCCTATAGAGTAGCCCTTCTTCGAGTAGGTCCTCTATATTACTAAGGCAGAGGCGGCCTAGGCGGCGAACGTCGGTGAGTATAGCTTATGCTAACTGCTTTAATATAGAGAGAGCGTTACTAACGATAATATAGCTAGCGGACGAAGTAGTAATAGAGGTAGTATTAGTAGCGCGGGTAGTGCGCGAGAGGAAAAGTCGATAGTTTTATAGTCTATTAAATAATTAAAAACCACGTTATTATTAATATAAAGTTAAAGATCGTCAGGCTATCTAGTAGGGTACGTATAAGTATAGCTATAGTTAGGAGAGTTACGATCACGTAACCAAAGGCTATATATTATTAGGAGGCGCGGAGTTAGAAGGTCTATTGCACTTGAGCAGGTAAAATCACTATGTAGTGGCCAGAGGCCAATATCGCTACTATAGAAAGAGGGATAGCTAGAGGTTATTATATAGAACCTTATAATACTAATTATTACTAGGCTCCCTAGATAGTAGACCAACCCACGATTTAAGACCCTCCTATTTAAATTACTTAGAGAGTTATAGAGCTCCTAGATAATAAGGAAGACGCTAAAGACGCTATATTACTAGACGCCCCTAAGGAATAAGTTAAGTAGTAAAAGTAGGATAAATAAGATAAACCTCGGATTTAATATAGTAATTTATAAACTAGCTATACTCTTACCCTCGAGCTATATAATAAAAGAGTAAATAGGAAGGTAGCTATCCCTAAAGCCTTCTTTTACTAGAACTAGGCTAATTAGGATAGAATAGTCTATAACCCTACTAAAGCTACGATTACTAAGTATAAGAATAAATATAACTTAAAGGCGTAAGAGGTTTTTATTCCTACTAATATTACGCTTCTAGATTAATTTAAAAAAGTAAGGAGCTAGTAATAATAAGCTATATAAATAAATAGATTATTAGAATAATTATAAGAACTATTCCAAAGGCTAAGTAACTTTAGCTACTATCTCTATAGACTTACCTAAGGATTTATAAACTAAGGTAATTTAACTTAACTACTATATAATCGATCCTATCTTTAAGATAGGCGCTATAATAGAAGATTAGGATTTAGTCTTACTTCTACTACTAAGATATATTACTATCCTAGACTTCGTTATAACCTACTAGTAGATTACTATTACCCTTTATAGCCTTGCGAATATATTAAATAGGGGGATTATTAATAGTAGCTCCGCTATTAAACTTATTAGTAAAAGTTATATTAAGCACCTAGGCTTATAGAGCGATATAGTTAAGATAAATATAGGGATCCGCGGGATTACTAATAGAGAGCGGGGAGCCTAATTCGTAGGTATAATTATATATAATATTTATATTAGTAGTAATTAGATTTAGGATATTAGCTTTTTTATTTTCCCTAAAAACGCTTATAATAAGGACCTAGTACTAGGAGCTCTCTTTATCTTAAAGATTTAAATAACGCTAGATTATATATAGAACTAGATTATTAGAGTCCTTTAGTCTAGGAATATTAAGATTAAGATTCTATTATTATTCTATATAGGAGACTTAACTACCCGCTTCTTAGAGATTATTACTAAGATAGACTGCTTTATTTCTTCTTAGTATTAATATACCCTATCTCCTATAGAGGAGTAGAAATTGAGGCTACTACTAATAAACCTAATATAGTAATAAGCTTAGACTTTATAGGAGATAATTAGTAAGTTAATAATGCTAAGAATAAAAAAGAGCTAGATATAACGCTAGGGAGTCGACGTTCTCCTAGGCCGCCTAGGCTACCTCTGCCTTAGCAATGCGGAGGACCTGGTCGAAGAAAGGCTACTCTATAGGGTATATAATAACCTACTGAACTTCTATTACTAAGTTTACTTATTTAGCTCTAATACTATTACACCTTATAAAGTCCCCTATAGGGTTATTAAGGTAAGCCCTTTTAAAGGCTATGCTAATAATACGCTCTCTATAAATAGTAGAATAGTTAATAAAGGAGCGGGTTTTATTAATTATATTAAGGCTAAACTCTCTAGTAACCCCCTCTATATTATTTATACTAAAGAGCGTACCTCGCTTAGGCTTAGCGTACTTATATATAGGGTTTAGTACTAATATAATTAAGGATTTATTATAGGATAAGGAAGAGGGAGAGGTATAAAGCCCTGCTTGTAGTAGAGCTTCTTATACTTCTAGCTATAAGAACCTCTTAGGAAAGACCTCTTTAGTTAAGGAGTTACTTCTTATATAGTAGTATTTATAATACCTTACTAGAAGATCGACCTTTTAGGTTAAGGAGTTATCTTATATAATAGCTTTTATAGTACCTTTAGCACCTTACTAGAAGGTTGATATTTTAGGTTAAGGAGTTATCTTATATAGTAGCTTTTCTAGGCTATAAGAGCCTTAGTAGCCTATTTAGCTCTAATATAATTAGCCCTAGTATAGCGCGTATCCGACTTTATACGAGGGTTTGCTTATAAGTAGTAGGAACATATAGGGTTCCTATATTATTTTCCTTAACTAATAGAGGGTATAGGTTAAAATACCTATATAGTATTTCCCGAATTATGCTTGCGAACTAGGTGAATCTATTATAGTCTTTTTACGAAGGGGCTGCGGCGTAATTCCGAACTCAATAAGAATACGCTAGGATATTAAAGCAATTTAATAAGCTTTTAAAAGCTCTTATAACCTATTAGACAAAGTTAAGTAAGAGTTGGACCTAGACGAGGAAGTTATTGCTATTTTTAAAGAGCTTAGATTAATTTTTAACGAAATCCTAGAGACTATAATCCGCAACGAAGTTACCCCTAAATTTAATAAAATCTACGAAGCGATCGTAAGTAAAGGGTATATAGTAGGATATAATAGCTATAGTATTGATTTATAATACTATATTCCCAAGCCTATAAAAAGAATATTAAAAAAGAAAGTACCTAGGAGGAAGTATAAGTTAGTATATTAGAAAGGTATCAAAATTATTATAGCTATAAATACTACTTTCTCCTATAATATTTATAAACCTATACTACTAACGCCTATATTACTAATAGAATATATTAATATAATATATAAGACGAAAGATAAGAATATTTAACCTCTTAATAACGCTGTATCAAATAGTTCGACCCTAGATAGAGACCTAGAGTAGAAGTTAAAAGTATAAGTAAAGGGTAAGGAAAATGAGATCCTAGCTCCTAGTACCCTATTCATAGGCCTAGTTATACTAAAGTTTTTAACTAGTAAGTAAGGAATAAGGCTTATAAGAGCTTAATAAGAAGCTATCCTAAAGACTATTAATTATCTATAGCTTAAAGAAAAGAAGCTCTTTTTAGCTGTTTATATTATAAGAGAGAAGGCTTTAGCTTAGGAATATAATTATTATAGCTTTATATACCCCTCTATTATACCTCTATAGATAATTTAAAAATATTATATAAGGCGTAGTAAGCAAAAGGAACCCTAATATTAAGAGGACTAGAGTAAAATATTATTATAATTCTAAAGGATAGACTAAAGAAGGGAATCCTTAAGTAAAGTTATATAGCTTACTATAATCTATTCTTCCCCGTGCAAAAAGAAAACAGTAAGATAAGGCTTATTAACTTAGTAAGTAAGATTAATATAGTTATAATATGAGACGGAGTACTACCCCCTTTAGTAGATGACTTTTTAGAACACTTTGCTATATATTAACTATTATTACTACTAGACTTCTTCTTAGGATATAACTAAGTCCCCTTAGACCCTATAAGTAAAGACTTAATAACGTTCGTATTACCTATTAGACTACTACGGATATATATATTACCTTAAGGAGTAACGAACTAAGTTACTTAGTTTATACGGGTTATAATTAGAATCGTATATAACCTTATCCCTAGCTACTATAAAGCCTTCCTTAATAATATTGCTATTGAAAGACTAATTTTATAATATAATAAAGAAGAGATCGAGTCCTATCTAGGGATTTAGAGATTTATTTTAGAATACTTATAGAATATTAATAAGGTCCTAGTTAACTTAGAGCTAGTAAAGTATATAATAGTAGTAGTTAAGTTATAGTAAGCCTAGGAAGTAGTAATAATTATTAGCTATATTTATAATATTAATAGGCGTTACCTAGAGGAAGCGAAGATAATTAAGATCTATAAATAGGCTACTTATGCTAATTTAATAGAGTTAAGGGCTTTCCTTAGTATTATAACGTTCTATAGATCCTAGGTAAAGGACTACTCTATTATTATAAAGCTACTTACTAACTTACTTAAGAAGGATACCTTATTTAGCTAGGAGGAGAAGTAATAAATAGCTATAGATACCTTAAAAGTAATACTTATAAGGGCCCTAACCCTCGTTGCTATAGACTATAGCTCTAAAGGAGGAGATATCTACCTTATAGTTAATATTAGTAATATAAGATAAGCTAGAGTCCTAGGATAATTTATTAATAACTAGTATATAGTTTCTCGCTTTAAGAGTAGTACTTAGTTAGGACTAGAGCTATTAAATAACGCTATAAAGAAGGAATTATATAGTATTCTAAAAGCTTTAAAGAGGGTATATAACTATTTATATAGATAATACTTTATCTTAGAAATAGATAATTAGATATTAGTTATATAACTTAATAGAGTAGCTATAGACCTCTTAAGAGCCTTTATTAATCGCTAGATTATATAGATTTAAATATTTAACTTTAAAGTATAATATATTTATAGTACTTAGAATATAGTAGCAGATAGCTTATTATAAAAACCCCGGGGACCTTCTAATACTATTAATAAGGAAGCTAAGGGGGAGATTAACTCTTAGATTAATTTATAAATCTTTTTTATAGATATAGAAGCTAGTTCCTTTTTTAATTAAGCTTAATATTATAATAATAGGTAATATATAGAGGAGGTCCTAGTAGGAAATATAGAGGTTATTAGTAATATATTAAATATCCTAGATATACTACTTAATAATTTGCAAACCTATTTAGTACGTTCTTAATAAATCGCTTACTATTTAATTATATAGAGACGCTCTCTAGGAATTTAACTAGTAAGGTATTATAACTTTAACACTAGAGCGTTAGATTATTATATTTAGAACTACTTACTTTTTACTAGACTAATAAATTAAAAGCTAATACTATAATAAGTTATTAATAATCCTAAGTAGTAAAAGAAGCTAATTATAAAGGCTTATAAAGAGAGTAGTTATTAAGGTAAGTAAGCTATAGCTAGAAGACTATCTAATTACTATATCTAGGCTAGTATATATATAGAGATTAGTAAATCCTTGAAAGGTTACGCTAATTACTAAAAGAGGAGAGCTTAATATATAGATAATATAAGGACCTATAGCTCCCTAAAGGGACTTCCCTCTACTAGGATCTTATTAAATATATAGAGAGGAGGTAAGTAGTACCTCGTTAAGGTAAGGGATCTACTAATAAGATAGCTTAAAGCCTACTAGCGTAAGAGAGTAACTTTAGTAGAGATTACTAAGTTTATCTAGGAAGAGATTATCTATTACTATAGACTATATAGCGAACTTATTATTAATAGAGGGCTAGAGAATAAGGATACTATTATTAAATTCAATAAGAAATATAGTATAAGGGGGAAAGTAATATCTATATATAACCCGAGGGCTAATAGTATAGTAGAGACTAGGTATTAGCTAATTACTTATATATTATTAATATAGACTAGAGGATAGAGAGATATTAACCCTCCGCTATACCTTGCTGCTACTCTAATTATAGACTAATCGAGCGTTTATACTTTAACTAGCTTTAGCCCTTTCTACTTATTATATAGGTTTAAGCGTATTACTCCTCTTAAGACCCTAACGCTAACCTAGAGGGTTCTTATTTAGAATTTAGTAATAAAAAAGGAAGAGGAGGTTTAAGAATATCTATAAGCCTTTTTATAACTTAATAAGGATAGAAAATAAGCTAAAAAGATAATTAATACTTAATATAAGAAGGCTATGGAATATTATAATAGTTAATATAAGAGGACTATAAAGAAGGAAAGGCTAGAGGTAAGTGATTTAGTACTAGTATTTAATATTAAGGGCTCTATTAATAATTTATCTATTAAAAAGCTTCACTACTAATAGCAAGGCCCCTTCTATATCTTTCTATAAGCTCTAAACGATCTATTATATTCATTAGTAATATTAGTAAGCGATAAGGTTACTAAAAGGACGTTTAGTAGGAATCGACTTTATAAATTTATTTAAGCTCCTAAAGGGTATTAGGAACTAAGTAATTTAGATTTAAGCTCGGAATTACGCCGCAGCCCCTTTGCAAAAAAGACTATAATAAATTCACCTAGTTCGCAGGTATAATTCGGGAAATACTATATAGGTATTTTAACTTATACCCTCTACTAGTTAAGGAAAATAATATAGGAACCCTATACGTTCCTACTACTCGCAAGTAAACCCTTATATAAAGTTAGACGCGAGCTATACCGGGGCTAATTATATTAGAGCTAAACGGGCTACTAAGGCTCTTATAGTAACGCCCTCGCTAAACCTTCTAGTAAGGTACTACGAAAGCTACTATATAAGATAACTCCTTAACCTAAAAGGTCGACCTTCTAGTAAGGTGCTAAAGGTGCTATGAAAGCTATTATATAAGATAACTCCTTAACCTCAAAGGTTAACCTTTTAGCAAGGTGCTACGAACGCTATTATATAAGAGGTAACTCCTTAACTAAATAGGTCTTTCCTAAGAGGTTCTTATAGCTAGAAGTATAAGAAGCTCTGCTACTATAAGTAAGGCCTTATACCTCTCCCTCTTCCTTATCCTTATCTAACCTATTATAAATCCTTAACTATATTAGTACTAGACCCTATATATCAATATACTAAGCCCGAGCAAGGCACGCCCTTTAGTATAAATAATATAGAGGGGGTTACTAGAGAGTTTAGCCTTAATATAATTAATAAAGCCTGCTCGTTTATTAACGACTCTGCTATATATAGAGAGCGTATTATTAATATAACCCTTAAGAGGGCCTACCTTAATACCCCTATAGGGGACTCTATAAGGTATAATAGTATTAGAGCTAAGTAAGTAAACTTAGTAGTAGAAGTTTAGTAGGTCGTTACGCACCCTATAGAGTAGCCCTTCTTTAAGGAGGTCCTCCGTATTACTAAGGTAGAGGTAGCCTAGGTAGCCTAGGCTTATTAGGGCTTAAATATTAGTAAGTATAGCTTATGCTAACTACTTTAATATAGAGAGAGCGTTACTAACAACAGTATAGTAAAGATACTAACGACTTCTCGTAGATAAAGTAGTAATAGAGGCGGTATTTAACAGCAGGGCGGGTAGTACGCAAGAGGAAAAGTTAATAGTTTTGTAGTTTAAATAATTAAAAAACACGTTATTATCTATATAAAGTTAAAGATCGTGAGGCTATAGGTATATATAAGTATAGCTATAGTTAGGAGAGTTATAATTATATAACTAAAGGCTATATATTATTAGGATCCGCGGAGTTAGAAGGTCTGTTATACTTAAGTAGGTAAAATCACTATATAGCAGCTAGAGGCCTAGCTAGGTGGTTATTAGAGGGCACTATAATATAGGCCTAAGTAGTATAATCCTAGAAGTTAAGAGCGCTATTTATATAATAAATAGAGTATTATATTATAGTTAGCTATCTAATAGTAGGGTTTCTACTAATAGAAGCTAAGGGATAACGCGTAATAGTAGTATTATCTTCCTAGTCTATATTACTAAGTTCGATTAGAGGTTAGGGGCTATAGTAATTGATTATAATCCTTATATAGTAATATAAAATATAAGATAAGCTAAGAGTATCCTAGGGATTACTATAAAGTTAATTACTAAAGAGCTATAGAAGTTATAATAGCAAGGCCCCTTCTATATCTTTTTATAAGCTCTAAACGCTCTATTATATTAATTAGTAATAATAGTAAGCGATAAGGTTACTAGAAAGACGTTTAGTAGGAATCGACTTTATAAATTGATTTAAGCTCCTAAAGGGTATTATAAACTAAGTAATTTAGATATTTATAGATCTAGTTTAGAAAGAAACTTAGTAAAAGTCTTCCTAGCGCTAGGGAATAAAGAATATAATAATTATATACCTAAGGAAGAGGAGGAGGAACTTATAATAACTAGGGAAAGTAATTAGGAGAGAGAGGAGGATTTATTTTAATTAATAGTATAATTAAAGTAGTATTTAAAGGATATAGAGAGGGTAATTAAAGCTTTAAAAGCTAGAGAATAACTAGTTATTAAGATTCCTAATATAATAAAAGAGAAAGAGAGGGAGTATATTAAGATAAAGTATCTAGGGGATATATAAGGTTTCTTTTATTATAACTTATTTTAATTAATAATTTATAGACCTATTCTTATTTTCCTTTCCTTTTATCTCTTAGTTTAAAAGTTTAAGATTCTAGGGATAATATTCCTAAACTTTAGGGATAAGGGTAAGAGATAGTATTATAACTCCCTATTTATTTAAAGCACGCCCCCTCGCTATTATTCAATATATTAACAGCCTAAATAACTTTAATATCTATTAAGCTCGGAATTACGCCGCAGCCCCTTTGCAAAAAGACTATAACAAATTCACCTAGTTCGCAGGCATAATTCGGGAAATACTATATAGCTATTTTAACCTATACCCTCTACTAGTTAAAGAAAATAATATAGGAACCCTATACGTTCCTACTACTTATAAGTAAACCCTTATATAAAGTCGGATGCGCGCTGTACTAGGGCTAATTATATTAGAGCTAAACGGGCTACTAAGGCTCTCATAGCCTAGAGACGCCCTTGCTAAACCTTCTAACAAGGTGCTATAAAAGGTACTATATAAGATAACTCCTTAACCTAAAAGGTCGACCTTCTAGTAAGGTGCTAAAGGTAAACGCTACTATATAAGAGGTAACTCCTTAACTAGAGATATAGGTTCTTATAGCTAGAAGCATAAGAAGCTCTACTACGAGCAGGGCCTTATACTTCTACCTTATCCTTATCCTTATCCCTTAACTATATTAATACTAGACCCTATATATAAATATACTAAGCCTAAGTAAGGCACGCCCTTTAGTATAAATAATATAGAGGGGATCGCTAGAGAGTTTAGCCTTAATATAATTAATAAAACCTGCTCCTTTATTAACTACTCTGCTATATATAGAGAGTATATAATTAGTATAGCCCTTAAGAGGGCTTATTTTAATACCCCTATAAGGGACTCTATAAGGCGCGATAGCATTAGAGCTAAGTAAGTAAACTTAGTAATAGAAGTTTAATAGGTCGTTATATACCCTATAGAGTAGCCCTTCTTCGAGCAGGTCCTCTATATTACTAAGGTAGAGGCAGCCTAGGCGGTGAATATTAGTAAGTACGGCTTGCGCTAAATAGAGAGAGCGTTACTAATAATAGTATAGCTAGCGGACGAAGTAGTAATAGAGGCGGTATTAGCAGCGCGGGTAGTACGCAAGAGGAAAAGTTAATAGTTTCATAGTTTAAATAATTAAAAACCACGTTATTATTAATATGAAGTTAAAGATCGTGAGGCTATCTAGTAGGGCATATATAAGTGCGGCTTGGCCTCTGGCCACTGCATAGTGATTTTACCTGCTTAAGTGCAATAGACCTTCTAACTCCGCGCCTCCTGATAATACACAGCCTTTGGTCACGTGATCATAACTTTCCTAACTATAGCTATACTTATACGTGCCCTACTAGATAGCCTCACGATCTTTAACTTCATATTAACAACAACGTGGTTTTTTATTATTCAATAGACTACGAAACTATCGACTTTTCCTCTCGCGCACTACCCGCGCCGCTATTAAATACCGCCTCTATTACCGCTTCGTCCGCTAGCTATGCCGTCGTTAGTAACGCTCTCTCTATGTTATAGTCGGCGTAAGCTATACTTACTGATATTCCCCTAATAGGCCTAGGCCGCCTGGGCCGCCTCTGCCTTAGCAATGCGGAGGACCTGCTTAAAGAAGGGCTACTCTATAGGGTGCGTAACGACCTACTAAACTTCCGCTACTAAGTCCGCTTACTTAGCTATAATATAATAGCAAGTATCCCCTCTAGGGGTATTAATAAGAGCCCTCTTAAGGGCTATACTAATAATATGCTCTCTATATATAACGGAGTAGTTAAAGAAGGAGCGGGTTTTATTAATCGTATTAATACTAAACTCTCTAGCGAGCTCTCGCGCGTTATTAGCGTTAAAGGGCGTGCCTCGCGCGGGCTTAGCGTTTTTATATATAGGGTCTAGTGCTAATATAGTTAAGGATTTATCGTGGGTTATAGGGATAAGGAAGAGGGAGAGGCATAAGGCCCTGCTCGCAGTAGCAGAGCTTCTTATAGTTCTAGCTATAAGAACCTCTTAGGAAAGACCTCTTTAGTTAAGGAGTTACCTCTTATATAGTAGCGTTCGCAATACCTTACTAGAAGGTCGACCTTTTAAGTTAAGGAGTTATCTTATATAGTAGCTTTCGCAGCACCTTTAGCACCTTGCTCGAAGGTCGACCTTTTAGGTTAAGGAGTTATCTTATATAGTAGCTTTGCTACGAGAGCCTTAGTAGCCCGTTTAGCTCTAATATAATTAGCCCTAGTATAGCGCGCATCTAACTCTATAATATTTAAAGGGTTTGCTTACGAGTAGTAGGAACGTATAGGGTTCCTATATTATTTTCCTTAACTAGTAGAGGGTATAGGTTAAAATACCTATATAGTGTTTCCCGAATTATACCTACGAACTAGGTGAATTTGTTATAGTCT